>VMDO01003015.1:0-43934 GCA_007922755.1 Pedetes capensis
TCCCTGCTACCTGCTTTTGGCCATTGTTCTGTGCAAATGTGATGCCTGGAGCTGTGGCAACCATCTTGTGACTGTGAAAACCAGCCAGAAGATAAAATAGAAAAACAATGATTTGTCCAGGGTTATTTAGGTAGGAAATAGCAGAGCTGGGCTATGAACTCAAGTCTGCCTGGCACATACTCTGGGCTAATTTCATATGGTCCTAAAGCAGCCAATGTAGCCCAGTAGTCTGAAGCTCCAGGCTTCACAAACATGCAACTCTGAATCCAAGTCCAGGGTCTCTCAAGACCTTCCAGGTCTGAGGGGCCCATATCATGGCAAACATGCCAAAAAGCACTCACATCTCACATTAAGAATACTCTTTCAGCTTGAATTTTTTAAAGGATTTTCCTAAACTTACTTTTGAAGTTACTTGGCGCCAAGTAAAACCTTACTTCACAGATTGGCTGGGATTTTCCAGCAATTCTTAGTAGTCTGTGCAATGTGAGGAAACCTAGCCAGCGAGCTGTTTTCAAATGGAATGGCATTTTCAATCTGGGCAACATGAGAAAATCCAGTTAGCAAGCTATTTTTGAATGGAATGAAGTTTTTATGAATGGTCAATGTAACAACTAAGGAGGCCGACACTGACACACTGCTTTACTCTGCAGACATTTAACTGAACATTTGCCCTTCTGGATTTTACAGATTATCTCTTCAGCTCTTAAAGTCAGTACATCCTTTTTACAGCCTGCAAGTGGACATTCTGTGGGCTCCCTGAACACCTCACTGGACCCAGTCAGAGTTCTGGAGTAGCTGTGCTGCTATAAGGCTATGTGCCCTTAGACCAGGCACTTGGCCTCTCTGGGCCTCAGACACTGCTTATAATGGGTTGGAAGACTCAACAGGATCATGTACAAAGCCTGGCCAGGGCCTGGCCAGAGTAAGCACCTCATTAACAGGAGCCAGAAAGGAGTGATAGGCAGAGGGCATGTTGTCAGGATCATGATAGAGCAAACCCCTTTGGAAGCTGCAACAAACTGATGCACATGCCATCCGAGCCTCTGGCCATCCACCCACAGGGGATTCTGAAAGGAAAAACTTGGCATGCTCTACCCACAGGCTCCTGTTTGGAGCCAAGGTGAGATCAACCTGCTCTGGCTTATGTGGGACCATCCCAACTTTACATAAAGCTGGGATTTAGCTCAGTTAACTGTACATAAAGCTGGGATTTAGCTCAGTTAGTAGAGCACCGCTTTGCAGTCTCTGAGGTCCCAAGTTCAATTCCCAGCATCACAAAAATGGGAGAAGGACATGACAACCCACTCCCAAGGCAATCCCAAAACAATAGGCCACTGAAAACCCCTATGAGGGTCACTAAGAGTCGGACATGACTCGACAGCACCTAACAACTAACATCCCAGTTTTAAAACCAAAAGTCCTAACATGGGTGCAACCCAGACGTCCGTGGACAGATGAGCAGATGACAAAACATGGTCCACACATCCGGCTACAGTCTGAATGTTCGTGGCCCCTCCTTGATTGGTGACACATGTTCCCCAAAGCAACAGCAGGAAGAGGTGTGGTCTTGAGGAAGCCATGTAGTTGTAACAGTTCTGCCAACAGGGAAAATGTCAGGAATCCTCATGAAGGAGTCTGATAGAGGGTCCGCCCAGCTCACCTCTTCCCCCTTTTCTGCTCCAAGGACATAGCCTCGGGCTCTGTCCCTGACTTGACAGCAAACCTGCTGCCTCCTGGATCCCCAGTCTGCAGGACTGTGAGAAATACACAACCACTCTTCACAAATTTCCCGGCCTCAGGTATTTTGTTACAACAGCACAGATGGAGTGAGACTTGCAGAATGGAATATCATTCAACCTTTGTTGTTGTTGTCATTGTGTGCCGTTGAGTCCAACTCACAGCAATCCTACATACAACAGAAGGAAACACACCCGACACTATGCCATGCCCGGCACTATTGTCAGTGCTTCTCTGCTATTCATAGGGTTTACGATGGCAGATTGTTTTTTGGGAGTGGATTGCTAGGTCCTTCTCCCAAGCCTACAGCACCCAGTATTCCCAGGTGGTCTCCCATCCAAGGACTAACCAGGCTGACCGTGCTTAGCTTCGGAGGTCAGGCAGGATGAGATGCCAGGGTGTCACGGCTATAAACTTACTCAACCTTCCAAAGAGGAAATATGAACACAGGCTAGCTCACAGATGAGCCTTGAAGACCTTGTACTCAATGAAATGAAGCAGGCATAGGACAAATCCTAAAGAGCCCACTCCTGTGAGGCCCTAGAGGAGCCACATCCTAGGGGAGGAGCCACGTTCATAAGGACAGAGGGCAGAGAGTGGGGACAGGGTGTCTGTCATGGAGGGAGTTTCTGTTCCGCAGGAGGAAGACTTCTGTGGCTGGAGGGGCGCCTGCACCACTGCAAATGCACTTAACACTCTTGGACTGTGGCTGAAAAAGGGTTAGGGTAGCAAATGATGTGTATTTTGCCACAATTTAAAATGCAAATGGAGCCCAGTGTGGTGGTGCCTGCCGGTAATCCCAGCACTGGGGAGGCAGAGGCAGGGGGGCCCACGTCTGAGGCCAGCCTGGGCTTCACAATGAAACCTTGTCTCAAAAAAAGTAAGGAAGGAAAATAAGAAAATATGTTTAAAGCCGAAGCCCAGTACCCCAGGCAGCCCCTCAGCATGGGCACAGCACGACACTGGCCCGGTCACCATCCTCACCTGTGCCAGCAGCCAGTCCACCAGCTTGCTCCCGGGCAGCACCGACTTGTAGGTCTTCAAATGGTGGTCACGGTCCCTGCGGCAAGAAAGGTGCAGTGAGAGGCAGGCACCAAGCCAAAGGTCAGCCAGAGGAGGAGGGACCCCCGGTGCCCCAGCCCAGCCCCAACTCCACTCTTGACTAGGTGTAGGCCTGGGTATGGCAGGTCGGCAGGGGGAAGGGGGGATCCGGCTCCACAAACCCTACTTCCATGGGACTGAGGCAGGGGAAGTGTGTGCCCAGAGGACCCTTGGCTGATGTGTGGAGACGTTTGGGTCTGTCATGGCCAGGGGTGGTGACTGAGCAGCCCACAGTGGCCAGGACACCCCATGACAAGGACTCATCCTGGCTGGAGGGTGGCAATGCCCAGCTGAGCAGCCCCCAAGTCCTCTAAGGGACAAGCAAGCAGAGCTCCAGGCCTGTCCTGTCCCCCAGGACCCAACAAAGCCGACGGGCCAGGCTCTTTCCAGGGCTGGGGCCACCAGAGGATGAGCAGGGATAGGGATGTGGTGTAGGGCCTGGCCTCTCCCCAGGAAGGCAGCGCTCAGGCCCCTGGGCTGTGGCAGGAGGGGCTGGGGGACCCAGCACCGCCAAACTGCAAGATCTCAGCCCTGGAAGCGGACAAGCAGGAGGCATGTGGCCCCCAGGCCCTGTGTGGAGGCCAATAAGGAAATGGGGTTCAGGGCTGGGGTGCACCTTGGGGGTGGGGCACTTCCCCACATGCACAGGCCCTGGGGTTCAGATCCATTCCTGCTATTGCAAAACAAACAAAAAAACGCCCACAAAGTCTGGCTGGAGAACCTGCTCAGGCTGCAGGAACCTGGAAGCCCAGAAGGCCCTGTGCACGGGCCAAGGCCAGCTGCCCTTCTGATGCTTCCTCCTGATGTCTATATGGTAGGCAGCTCAGGACCAGCGAGGAGGTGGGGCTGGGGTGAAAGGTTTGAAGTTGTTCCTAGGCCTGATCTCTATGGCAGCAACTGCGGCGAGATCCTTCCCCTCATACCTCCAAGAGGTGACAGGCGCTCTCAGGAAGGCAGAGGAGCTGCAGCTGGGGTAAGCATCAGGCCACCCTCTTGGCCCCTTTATGCATAACTATAAGCTTGGAGTAAAGAGAATGACCACTGGGTGCAGTGGCACATGCCTGTCATCCCAGCAACTCGGGAGACAGAGGCAGGAGTATCACAGGTTCGAGGTCAGAGGCAGCCTGTATTACTCAACAAGACCCTGTCTCAAAGTAAAAAGTAAAAAAAATGGGCTAGGGGTACAGCCCAGTAGGACAGCACTTGCAAAGTGTGCATGAGGCCCAGGGTTCAACCCCCAAGTATCCTCAAAAAAACAAGAGAGAGAGCAAGACAGAGAGAAAGAATGACCAGTTGGTGGCATTTACAGTGCCAGGAGCCGTTCAAAGCACCTTCTATGACCTGAATCCTCAAGACAGCCAGGAGGAGTGAGCAACCACGGTGCCCACTTCACTGACACACAACTGGGGCAAAAGAGGCCAATCACCTTTCAGCACTCACGCAACAAACATTTACGAGATGCCACTCTGCCCAAGCCTGCAGCCGTAGCCCTGTGGCATCCAATCCTGTCAGATCTCGGAAGCTATGCAAGGTCAGGCCTGGTTAGTGCTTGGATGGGAGACCGCCTGGGAACACCAGGTGCAGTAGGCATGGGAGACAGACCCAGCACTCATTCCCAAAAATCAATCCATCATTGAATAGCAGAGAAGCACTGACAACAGGGTTTCACCTGTTGTATGTAGGGTCACTGTGAGTCAGATACTGACTCCATGGCACCTAATAACAACAACAACTCGGCCCAAAACTCATCTGTCAATAAAATCAAATTTAAGGAAACAGTAATTTTTTTTTTTCTTTTTGCAGTGCTGGGGATCAACCCTGGTGCCTCACCCACGCTAGACTAGTGCTTTGCCACAGAACTACACCTCCAGCCCTTAAAATAACATTAGCTCAAAATAAAAATCACCTTGCCCAGCCTCAAGTGTTTGAAAGCTGTTGTATGGGACAATGCAGATAGAGCGCCTCCCCATTCATTCAGAAAGCATGGCTGAACAGCACTTTACCAAAATGAAGAGAGGGAAGACAGAGCACCAGGTGGGGACACTTCATAAAGGCACCCACGGAAGCCCCTCAGAACTGGAGACATTTGAAGGAAGGGAAGGAACAAATATGAAGGTATGTGGCGGAAAGCATGTCAGGGGAGAGCAAGGGCAAAGGCCCCGAGGTGCATCCTATTAAACATCTCTAGCCGCAGAGGATTTAGCTCAGTTGGTACAGCACTGTGCTGCAGTCTCTGAGGTCCCAAGTTCAGTTCCCAGCACAGCAAAAATGGGAGAAGGACCTGGCAATTCACTCCCAAGACAACCCTGAAACAGCCATTGAAAACCTTATAAGGGTCACTATGAGTCGGATACCAACTCGATGGCACCTAACAACAACAACAACAACAGCCGCAGAGGAAAAAGCTGAAGAGGAGGGAGGGGGAGTAATGCTGCCAGTAAGTAGCACACAGCCTCACTCAGCCGGTCTGGCTCCACAGCTGACACCCTTCACCGTCACTGCAGCCTGACCCACAGACAACTCACTTCATCCTGATGCCAATCCCACAGGGCAGGGACAGCGACAATTACTGGGCCCCCCTGATGGAGAAGGACACTGGGGCTCAGAGAGGTTGAGTTGCCAGCCAGGGACCCCACAGCTAGAGGAGACAGGGGGCCCATGGGGTTGGAGGGAACTTACTTGATCACCGGGGTGTAGAGACTGTGAAGACGGCAGTAGAGCCTCACACCCTGGAAGGAAAGGGGAGTCTGGGCTCAGCCCCGCTGGCCAGGCTGCTGGAGAAACCACTGCTCTCGGACAGGGTGGGGAGGAGAGGAGCAGGTTGCGGTGACCCCGGGGGCGGGGCGGGGCCCTACCTTGGACATGATGTCCTCCAGCTCGCTGCGGGCCTTGTAGGTGCCATCGTCGTAGCGGAAGCGGTACATCACCTGCTCGTTCTTGAACTGGTGTTTGTCGGAAACTGGAAAAGCCAGGCCCGTGAGGCGAGGCATCCCTGTGGCCCCGGGCCTGGTGCCTCCGTGTCCCAGAGGAGGAACCGGGGCTCCCACTATGCATGGCCTCCACACTGGCTCAACCTGCCCTCAGGCCTCACGGGGAGTCAGGTGGGCTGAGACCACATCACCCGGAGCCTTTACACAGCCCCTCGCTGCGTTCTGGAGGCCTCGGACCCATGAGCGAACCCTGAGAGCCCTGCCACCTCCCCAGCACCCCAAGTCCAACTCCTGCCCTCAACCTGCTCAAGCCGCCTCGGCTCCTCCCTGGCCCAGCAGGCCTGCGCAGCAGCCAAAGGGGCTGATCACGGAGCACTCGGGAGCAGGGCCTCACTCCGTGCAGACTCCACAAGGACCTACAACCCCCAAAAGGTCCTTGGCCCTCAGCCCTCCCTTACGGGCCCCGGACCCTCTGACCCCTGCCCTCTAACCCCACCTCTAAATTCCCTGCTGGACCCTGCCCTCTGACATCGCCTTTAAATTCCCTGCTGACCCCTGCCCTCTGACCTCACCCCTAGATCCCCTGCTGACTTCCTGCCCCATGGCCTCACCTCTATATTCCTGGCTGACCCCTGCCCTCTTGACTTCACCCCGAGATTCCCTGCTGACCCTGTGCCCTGACCTCACCTTTAGACTCCCTGCTGACCCCTGCCCTACGCTCTCATCTCCTGGAGTTCCCATCTACTCACCTGCTCACCCTTCACCTCTCAGGTGCTGGGTGGGCCCCATGTCACTTTCTCCCCATGTCCCCTGCTCAGACCTGGCCCCACCACAACACCGTCCTTCCCTGCTCGCTCCCCAGGCCCTGTGATGGCCGCACGACACCTTGACCATCTTGCTCATCCTCCTCATGCTCCCTGCACCCAGGTGAGCTCTGTGAGGCGGCTGCCGCCTGCTCTACGAGGCTCTCCACAAACCCCTCAGCAAGGCGCTCCTTACAGGCACCCCACTCTCCTGCCCGCCACGTTCTCAGGGGGCCCCCTTGCCTGGTGCCCCAGGCAAATGCTGCTTCTCCAGCCCTGGAGCAATTTTACGAGGCAGCCGTGGCCCCTGGACCACAGTGTCCCACAGAACGGGCAGCTGCATGGGAGCGTGGGGCCAGCCTCAGGGGCGGGGGTGCGCAGCTCCAGCTCACCGTGGTGGATGATCCCGTTCTCCAGCAGGGCTTGGCCCAAGTTGACCCCTTCTTCCGTCTTGCTGATTTCACCAATTTCCAAGAGCCAGGCCACGAACTCACTGCCAGGAACAGAAGACATGGTGAGAGGACCTGCCCAGGCCTGGGACCCACAACCAGCTGGCCTGGCTTCAGCCACCCCCAGGGATGAGCCAGAGTCTCCCCCAAGAGCAGAGGACCCATAGCTCCCAGAGGTGGGCAGAGGCCCCTGCCTTTCCTCAGCATGGACGGACGGATGGACGGAGAAACAGAAGGCAGGACAGACAGCTGGGTGGATGAGCAGGCAGATGGACTACTGGAGGGAAGGACAGGTGGATGAGTAGATGAGTAGATGACCAAGTTCAGGAGTGAGCAGACATGATGGTGGGGGTGGGAGGCAGGACAGAAAAGACGGAAAAGGTAGGGGACATGGGAAGGAATGAGCTTTCCCTCCAGGATCTGCCATAAGTTAAGTCTTGCCAACTGAGAGTCAAGGATTTTGACACAACTACCAAGAAAACCACTATAGGTGCAGCACTCGCAAAGCACGCAAGCACGAGGCCCTGGGTTCAACCCCTGGTACCGCAAAAAAAAAAAAGAAAAGAAAAGAACCACGGTAAAGACCGCCTGCATACAGACATAATTTTGAGAGCTATTTCAAGTGGAAATGTTAAAATAGTAAATAAGCTATGCTTAGTGTCAAAATGTATGTGACCTTCTTTCCCCTCTGTAATCCTGTGCTTCCCTGAGGATCTCACAAACAAGATCACGGGCCATGTCTGCAATCAACATAGGCCTAGCCAACTCCCTTGTGGCCCTTTTCTTACCTATGAACCTAGGCAGGGCACCTCCTGGACCACCCTAGAGTCTCAGTTCACTAAGGAGGAGTTCCTTAGAGAGAAGGCATACCAACGCACTTCCACCTAATCTCTTAATTCCTCCAAACATTGGGGCTTCTTCTTCCAGCCTATTTTGGCTTAGCTTCTATGTTATTGGCACGAGTTCCCTCTCATCCCTAAACCTAAACAATGCACCTTGTAAAGCCACCCTATAATCTCACTTGCGTAAGGGGAAAAATCAAGATAGAAAGAAGGTAAACCAGCTCATTGTTTGTGTAAACTTTGAATTGTAAACTACATCCTTTGAGCAATGTACCTTCAAAAGTCACAAAATCATATATAGAACCTGGTAAAATACTCAAATGTTCTCTCTCTTGAGAAGCCCACTTCCATGTCTTAGATGTGTACTACGATTCTTTTCTTAAGCCTCTCTCTCTCCCCTTCTCCCTCCCTCCCTCCCTCCCTGCCTCTCTCCCTCTCTCTCTCTCTCTCTCTCTCTCTCTCTCTGAGCACCTGCCCTTACTACCTCTTGTTCTCTCTTATCTCTACCTAATAAATTTTCTAACTTGGTTTTACTCTATGATTGGTCCTAAAAATGATTATTTTTGTTGTTGTTGTTGTTATGGGAGCCAAGGACTCAGCATCACCTGGGCAGAGGTCCTAGAAGGGACCTCCTCAGGACAGGTGGCAAAGCTAGGTTGCATCTCTCTCACCAGCACTGACAGGTGAATGGGTGGGATCCCCATGGATGATGGGTGGATGGATAAACAGAGGGAGTAAAAAAACAACAGGAGACCCAGAAAGATAACCGTGGGGAGTCAAGAGAGCTAGTGGCGATGAAACCATGTTACTTCCATACTTAAAACGCTCCAAAGAATTTCTCCCTTACTCAGAAGAGAATCCAAATGATAATGAGGCCCTACACAATCTGCCCAGCCATCTACCTGTCCCACCCCCCCATCTTATCTCTCACACCTCACACTTATTTAGCCCCACCCATCACCATTCCCTTATTAAAAACTCCCAGGCTCCCTCTTGCCTCAGGGCCTTTGCACTTGCTATTCCTTCTTCTGTGGCTGTTCATGTGATCATCCCTTCTTATCCTTCAGGGCTCTGCACAAATGCCACCTCCCAGAGGCGCACTGCCTGCCCACCTCATCTAACCAGACACAGTACCTCCCATCTTTGGCTGTATTTCCTTTTTTGCACTTAACACTGTTGGGGAACTATCTTGTTTACAGATTTATCAGTCACTTCCCCCACCCAGAAGGCCATCTCCATGGGAACCAGGAGCTGTGTATATCTTATTCACATCTCTGTCTCTGCCCCTGGAAGAAGGCCTGATGCAGAACGGAGCTCCAGAATCACTCAATGCCGAAATGGAGGAATGAAGAAGCCATCGAACAGGGAGGGTTGTTCTCAGGAGACAGAGGTGTGCACAGGCAGGAAGACTGTCAACTTTTCTGACTCTGGGTCACTGCCCTGCGGGCAGAGGCTCAGGGGGCCCCAGGCCCCAGCTCCTATGGAGTGCACAACTCAGCCCACTGGAAGCCAAGTCACAGAGCCCAGAGAAGCTACTTCTGCAAGGCACCCTGTGCTAAGTGAAGGCAGGTGGCAGCAGGCCAGAGCATGGCGCCCTCCTGCTCATGGAAACCCACTGTCCCACCTCTAACTCCCAGTGAAGGGGAGGCTATTTTTAGCTTCCCAGATTTGGCAGAGCCAAGACCTGCCTGGAGTGTAGGTAGCGGTGTGCTGAGGCAGTCAGGAAGCCCCGCTGGAGGCCAACAGAGGGAGGCAGAAAAGAAATGGATGCATCTTGGGAAGCCAGAGCCTGGGGTGGGGGCAGATGGTTCTGGGTCCTATCCACCCCCAGGCCCAGTCTTAAAGCCCCAACCCTGGAGGACAGGGAGAAAGCTGCCAGTAGCCCCAGGAAGGGAACAGATGTGTGTGCCCACCTTTGGAAGCTGGAGACCTGGTGGCCAGCTGCCCACTGGCTATCCAACAGGGGGGGGCACCTCTGCACCGTCCAGCAGCCCTGGGGGTGGGGTCACTACCTCACAGCAGCTGCTGGGACAGAAGTCACCAGCCAGAGAACAGCAGTTGACCCATGCGGCTGCCCAAGGTGGGTCTTGCCTGCTTCTTGGGGATGAAGGCGGGCTCACAACTTGCTGGGCAAATTTGGGCAAGCTGCTGTTCCTCTCTGAGTCTCAGCTGGGACCATCTGCGAACTGGTTCGCTCAGGGCCTTCTGGCATTAGTGGGCAAACTTTTTCATCCTATGACATCATAAGGTGGGATCCAGCATGCAAAACCAAACATGACGCATCGCCAACACAGGGACCTCAAACTCTGAACAAGTGAAGCAGGAGGTGAAGGTGGTGCCCACTAGCCAGCGCCTGCCACTCCAAAACCCACAGCCGCCGCTCAACGCCTCTATCCAGGGCCGCATGGGAAGATTAACACATAACACAACTATCCAAGAGAGGGCGGAAGGCGGAAATGTGGCCTCTCCTGTGAAATCTCTACATTGTTAAACGTGGATGCCTAACCCACACTCTCTGCAAACACCATGGGGCAAGGAAAGCAAGCCTTCTGACGGTAGTGAGGACATGGGACACTGTTGGTCTCACTGGGGAACCGGGAGCGGTGTCTCGGGCAGGGGATCAGGGGCATGGGAGAGAAGTAAGGTCAGGAAGCCAGCCACTGCCAGTTGGTGGGGGCTGGAGCGACAGGGCAGCGAGGCCTCGGCTTGCAGGAAGACCCAGCACCAGGCAGGGTGAGGGGCTGAGATAGCAAGGGTATCTTTGCTGTGTGACAGGGTGCAGGCTGAGAGTTCCACGTGCCAGCTTCCACCTCCGCTTCCTTCTCGCCCCAGTGGACATCTACTTAGCCTGCCGTAGGTCTAGGTCAAGGCTGAGCACAGGTGATACCCAGGAATGTCTCTGCTGACCCCTGCAAAAGCCACTCGCCCTGAGGATGCACTGCGTACTCCCCAGCACAAGCATCCTTCCTCCCACCCATCTCCCGCAGGGGCCTTGAGCAATGGAGGAGAGGATTAGGGGCTCGTGCTTGTAGCTCGCCTGCTGGAAGATGCTTCTCGAACACATGCACAACACAGCCACATCTGGCAAGTCGTTACCGGTCCACTATGTCACACCCTCCTGCACCTGTGCATGCAAGGCAGAGCCAGCAAGGCCCCCACCATGGACCTCCCAGTCTGCAGACAGTAACAACTGAATGACATGAACCACTGTCGAGGGCGGAGTGAAAGGCGTCTCCTTCCAGGGGCCTTTCCTGTTTGCCCCTGCCAGCCACACCTTGTCCCATAGGATCCCTGAGCTCTGATGGCCCTATGAGGCCCTCACTTGGTGCCATGTGCAGAGTCACCTCCTCATCTCCCTCCCCCGATGAACTTCCATCGCTCCTCCCCAGAGCACCGAGAATAAAACGTGAGCCCTGAGCCAGGCGTGATGGTGCACGCCTGTAATCCCAGTGACTTGGGAGGCAGAGGCAGGAGGATTGCAAGTTCAAGACCACAGGCAGTCTGTGTAATTTAGTGAGACCCTATTTCAAAAAGTAAAAAAATGGGCTGGGCATGCAGCTCAGTGGTTCAGCACTTGCAAAGCATGCAAGCGCGAGGCCCTGGGTTCAACCCCCAGTATCGCAAAAAAAAAAAAAAAAATAGTGAGCCCCTGCTCAGGCCCTGCCCCATCTGGCCTACCCACCCCCCCGCCCCCGCGCTACCTCCAGGCCTCATCCCCAGACCCCTCTGCCATGCACATCTGCCACCCTGACCTCCTCACTGTCCTCCACCATTCACAGCTCCCTCCACACATAGGGCTTCCACACCTGCTGTTCCCTCAGCCAGGAATGCTGGTCCTCACGCGCCAGTTCTCGTCACTCAGATCTTGGTTAAGGTGGCACCTCCCTGAGAGGCCTGTCCTGCCCACCATGCTGAGCCAGCCCCCCACCTATTCCTTAGAGCACTGGTCAGCTCACTGCATCCCCACCTTTAACTTGTCCACTTGTCTATTGCATGACGCCTCCACTGGACAGTCAACCCAGAGGGCAGGGACTTCCTCTGTCCTGTTCCCTGCTGGCGCACAGTAGGAGCTCAGAAAACAATGAATGAATAAATGAATCTATTTTGTCTCCCCAAATATTGTGAGGAGGCTGGAGGGCAAATGCAGGCTCCTCCCATTTTTTTTTTTTCCCCTACTAGCAACTATGAGTTTTCTCTCTGAGTAGGACAGAAACAGGCCACTTCTTAATGTAGCTTTCCACATGACATGTGGTGTACAGCCCAGCACATATTCCTGTCACTCGGCCGGCCCTGTGCTGAGCATATCACACGCCTTATCTCCCTGCATCCTCAGCAGTCCTGTGAGGTATGTTTTATTCTCTGTCTCTAACTGATCTACTGAGATTCAGAGATGGGAAGAGAGTTGCCCAGAGTCACACAACTCAAAGGTCGGGGAGCCAAGACTTGAGGCCTAGTCTGGCTCTAAGCCTAAGCCTGAAAGGTTATAAAAATAAATCAGACGTGTCTTGTATTCATGGAATTCCCATCTAGCAGCAAAGACATATAGAAAAAGTGAATGTCCAAGGGAAATAGAACGTGCTGAACGCAGAGTGCAGGAAGAAAGCAAGCAGCCGCTGTGGTCCCCCAGCCCTGGGTTCAATCCAGTCCCCAAGCGTGGCTATGTGATGTTAGGCAGAAATTTTTCCCTCTCTGTGGCTCAGATTCCTCACCCTTAAGACGGGAATAATAAGCCAGGCATGGCGCCACATGCCTAGAATTCCAGCAAGTCAGGAAGCTGAGGCGGTAGGATCGGTAGGATCGTGGGATCACAGGGTCTAGGCCAGAGGCAGCCTGCACAATTTAGTGAGAACTCATCTTAAAATAAAAAGTCAAAATGGGGCTCGGAGTGTGGCTCAGTGGTGGAACGCTTGCCTAACATGTGTGAAGCCTTGGGTTCAACCCCCAGAACCTCAAAAAATAATAAAAATAAAAGGGAGAGGGGAGATCGAAGCAACTCGCCTCACTGAACTGTGCGAGATTAAAAGATGTGGCCCAACACTGCCGTCACAGAGCAGAGAAGGGGCTCGGTAAAGCTGCCGGGGGCCACCAACTCCGTCTACCAGGAAGCAGAGCCAAGCAAAGCAGAATGGAGAGAGGTGTGCCCTAAGAAGGGTTCCCTGCACAAAGGCTGGCCCTCGTGGCTCAAAGGGGCAGGGAGAGGAATCTCCCCTAATCCTTCCTGAGGAGGTGGAACCCTCCTCCAAAGCTGTAATCTCTGACCCCACCTTATCCTATCCGCTGGGCTCAGCAGGAAGGCTCCAGGCCTTTCCGCCCAGGGATTAGGGATTAGCTGATGGGACCAGCCTGGGAACCTTCTGGACTCCCTCCTGGACCCAGGACTCCTGGGCCCAACTCTCTCCTCTCCACAGACCCTTGGGGAGGCAGTGCTTCAGATATAGACCCCTCAGGGCAATGGGCAGCACCCAGTCACCCTGAAAACCTGCCCACTGCCCACCCAGGCCTAGGCTCCCTCTAACTCCACAGCAGTTCCACCCAACACCCACGCCGGCCAGGGAGTGTGAAGCAGACCTTTGAACCCACACACCCAGGCCTCTCATTCCCATCTCACCTCATTCTTCCCCTCCCCAGGGCTCCCACTTCTCTGGCCAGCCCCTACTCCCTGTATTCCTCCACCTGCCCCCTCCCTAGGCTCCTCTCTCTGCAGTCTTGTGCAGGGTCCACTCAGTCTCAAGGCTCTGAGGCCACCTAAATCCCGACCCTCACACACAGGTCTTAACCCAGACTTTTCTCCCCCAGTGAAGACTTCATTTCCAGCCGACAAGTCACCACGCCCATCCTAAGGGGCTGGAATGTCCTCCCCTCTTCTCCAAGTCCAGCTCCAGCTGCCCTGGAGCTCCAGCCAGGGCAGAGCAGATCAGACCAGACCGGAACAGAGGCAGAGAGCAGCAGGGGGGCTGGCCCTGCAGGTTTGGTGACACTGCGGCTTCAGTCATGTGTTCTGTGACTGCATGCGCTGGCTCAAGATATGACTCTGACTGTGCAGTAAACACACCAGAAGACCTGCCCAGGGACCCCCTTAGACTTCCTGGCCTCTCGGGGCTGTTCCACGAGGACTATGGGACTTGGGTGGCTCCGCCCTGAGGGCTCTGGGGAGGGGAGGAGCTGGGCCAGGCAGGGCTGCAGCCACGTGGATGGGAAAGGTCCCCAGCCAGAGTCACAGGTGGAAGGGGGGCCACTCACTTGCCAAGGAAGCACTTGGGCACAGTGCTGAGCTTGCGGCGGCGGTCCTTGATCAGGTTCACCTTTCGGCTCATCATCATGTGGTACAGCTTCTCCCCCTTCTCCGCAATCATGACGTAGGCATCGCGCTCCATGCCCAGCTTCAGGCCTGCGTGGGGACACGGTCAGCACCAGGGAGAGTGCTAGACTCAAGGGGCAGAGCGGGGAGCCTGTGGCCCCTGTCAGCTGGTGCCCCCATTCCCACCACCACTTGCCACAGTCAGAGCACTTCCTGTCTCCCGGTCACATTTCCCAACACCTGCCATGGATGCCTCAAAGGACTGCGTCACGCACATGAGGGTGGTAACGCAGAGAGGTTGAGTCCTGGGGTGATGGGCGCCTGCCTTCACCACCACCAGCACCACCACCCCTGAGCCCAGCCCTAGGGCTGCAACCATATCACTTTCCTCCTCTTCCCAATGGAGAGGTAAGCAGAGAGCCTGCTGGCCCCTCCTGCCAGCCAAGGTTGGAGGTGTGACTGTTCCTCCAGACGGAACACACAGGATCCTAACCCTAACCCCAACTTCTACCCATGACTTGCCACGTGCACCCCACCCCATTCTGATGATAACAGCAGTGGCAAATGATAGCAACTGCTTTTCCAGCAGGTACCAC
Source organism: Pedetes capensis (assembly GCA_007922755.1). Classification (NCBI taxonomy): domain Eukaryota; kingdom Metazoa; phylum Chordata; class Mammalia; order Rodentia; family Pedetidae; genus Pedetes; species Pedetes capensis. Next base: position 14,757 of record VMDO01003015.1, read on the forward strand.
ACACTCTTCACAAGAAACCCATAGTAACCAAGTACCATGACCACCCCCACTTTACAAGTGAGGAAACTGAGGCTCAGAGAAGTTAGGCTCTCTGTCCCAGGTGGCCCAAGTAGAAGGGTTGGAACCAGGACATCTGGCCCCAGCTCTGGGCTCCAAACACAGCGTGTTCCACCCCTGTGCACCCTGTTGGGGTTTAGACAACACCCAATTCTAACGACAAGGCCCTCTCAGGCCACACCCATGCACGATCACATATGCCCAGCCCCGACCTCAGCTCTCAGTTCTAACCACAAAGGGAATGATCAGCCCCACCAGGCCAGGCCAGACCAGGGACACCACCCCAGTCCTGACCCCACCCCCAGCCCTGAGCCGCTTCAGGTCACAACCTTGTCCTGCCAGGGGCCAAGTTCAGTTTATCTGGCCAGTGGCATTTTAATGAATTCTGCTGCCACATGTAAGATCAGGACACATGAGTAAAGATTAAGGTGCCCAGCTTCTTGGGACAAAGCCTCCACAGAGGCTGCCAGGCTGGGTCTGTACTGAGAGGGGACAGTGACCTGGGAGGAGAGAGGCAGCCGGACTCGGAATGTGCAGGAAGACAGACAGACCTGCAGGGTTGTGGCGATCTCCTGAGTCTGAGGAGCAGGGATGGAGGGGCTCAGGAATGGCACCGAGTGTGACTCGGCTCCCGGCAGGTGGAGGACCCTTCTACTGCCATGCCAAAAGAGGGGGAAGAGGAAGTCTGGGGCAGAAGACGGGGGGGTGGGAGGACTTGGAGTTGGCTGGGCCGTGGCAAGTGTGACGTGTCTTTGACACCTCGAAGCCAGGACTCCAAGCCAGTGGGGTACACACAGGAGAAACGGAAGCCCAGTTTCCTCCTATGAAAAACCAGGAGGTAAAGCAGGTTTGGAGGGCCACGTGTCAGTTTCCAAGCCTGGTCAGACCCAAGGCCTCAGACCCCCATGTCCCAGCCCTCTGCAGCAGGAACTTCTGTCCCCTTAATCAGGTAAGTTCACTGAGGCCTGGGAGCTCCGGTAACTCACCCTGAACACATCAAGGCCTCCCTCTGCCCAGCCTGACATGCTCAGGACAGTAACTCGGGGCCTAGGCAGGGCTCAGAGCCTCCTCTCCCCCAACATCTCACCTGCTCCCCAAGCTCCCTTCTATGAACCCAGGGTCTGCGCATGAAGGGGCCCCATCTGTCTAATGGAAGCCCCAGGACCCCTCCAAGACTCCCATTCAGTGGGCGGCTAAGGAAAAATCCTCTGCAGAGGCCCCGAGCTATGGGGGAAAAGAGTATCTTCGACCCTCCAGGGGGAAGACCTGGCAAGTGCCCCCTGCCCAACCTGTCCTCACCCCGACCCTGGGCCTCACTCAGCTTCAACACCAAGTCCCAACACATCCCCAGAGCTCCCTGCCATGCAACACCTGCCTCCCTCAGCTCTGACCCAGAGGGATCCCACATTCCTTCCTCGGGTAAGGTCCTCTCCCCAGAAGGCCCTGCCACTTACTCTCACGCTGCTCCCGCTCACGGATGATGGCATCCAGCCACTTCTGCTTCTCCTCTGCTGTCTTGGCCATGCAGACGAACCACTTGTTCTTGGCAGTGTTGTGGATCTTCCAGCCATTGGTGACGGTGTAGCCATTGCTGTGGTAATCGGCTGGCAGGGGCAGGAGGCAGAGATGGGTCAGCACAGATCCAGCCACACTCAATTCAACATCTCACTGGGTGCAGCAGTCAGGCTGGGACCAGGCCCTCCGCCTCAGGAGGGAGGGAGGTGAACTTTCAGCTCCTTCAAGGCTCCCTTGCCTGGCTCTTCTCCCATGGCAAGGAGGACCGTCTGTAAATACCCCACCCACCACCTTGAGGACAGGGGCTCCAAGGCCTCTCCCATGTGCAAGAATGCAAAGATGGTACACAGAGACGCCTGCCCAGAGCCCGGGAAGGCCTCCCAGCCTCCTTCCATCCCCCTATACCCCTGGGGTTGCTTCAGCCCTCAGTGCAGCAAGGCGGCTGCAGGCCCCTCTCACACCACAGACAGGGTGGGACCCCGTGAACTGCTCTTAAAACATGTTCGCAGTTCCTGGGGGCATGGAGCCAGCCACGTCATGAATCTGAGGAGGGGTACAAGGGTGTTGTGGGACTGCCACAGGTGTCTGTGGCTCAAAACCAATAAGAACCCCTCCCTAAGAACCTATAAGAACCTATAAGGTTCAAAACCAGAGCACTTTTAATTAATTGTTTCATAAGAAAAACTCAGGAGGTGAAAATACTTTTACACAGCAAGAAAGTGGTCATCAGAAAACTTGGATAGTGGGCACTTCCAGGGGCAGGTGGGCAGGCGCAGAGGTCGGGAAGCAGGTGCAAGGTGCTGTTTTATTTTTCAGCATGAGGACTGACTACCAGGCGTTCACCTCGTGTAGCTTGGTTCTAGCACTTTTCTGTAGGTAGGTTACCGTCCACAACACAAGGGGAAAGTTGTACATGGCCCAGAGAGTGTGCAGGGGTAGGCAGAGCTGAGCTCAGCAGGAGGGGCCACGTGTACCTGTGCCATCCTCCACGTTCTCCACCTCCATGACCTCGGTGTTGATGCGGCCCCTGAAGATGTAGAGGGAGCCATTGATGGACTTGGTCCTCTTGGTGGATTTCTTGCTCCCAGTAACCCTGAAAGACAGTGGGAAGTCAGAGTCCTGTGCAGGGGACAACAACACTGGAGGGGAATCCAGGGACAGGGGGTGACATTGGGCTGAGTCAGGAGCATGGGGGTCGGCAGATGACTGGAGCCAGTCACTTCTCTCCCAGCCAGTGTCTTCCACTGGAAAAGGGGCCAATAGCCTTGCAGAGCTCAGAGAGCCAATCCTTGGCTAAAAGGAGACCTTGCTGAAAGATGAGAAGCAACAAAAACCCGTTCTTTCAGGCCAGCAAGTAGGAAGAGGCCCACTGAGTTCCTAATAGACAGGAACCTCCTGGAATAAGACCTGAACGGAAGGAGAGCTTGGAGTACAGGATCATCCACCCACCTACCCATTCATCCATCCACCCACCCAACATCTACCTGTCCACTGCTCACTCAATCCCTCAGGTGAATTCTATTGCTTATCCATTCAGCCAATGCTACCGTCTAAATGTTGGTGTCCCTCCAAATTCATATGTTGAGTCCTAAACCCTGATGTTCTGCACTAGGAGTTGAGGCCTTTGAGAGGTCATGGGGGTGGTGCCCTCACAAGTGGGATGAGTGCCTTTATAAAGGAGGCCTCAGAGAGCTGCCTTGTGCCTTCCACAGTGAGAGCAAAGCCACAGCAGAAAGCAAGCCCTTGCCGGGGACCGAACCTACCTTAGGCTTCTCAGAACCATAAGGAAGAAGTTTCTATTGTTTGCAAGCTATGCGGCTTATGTTATTTTTTTACAGTAGCCTGAACAAACTAAGATGGTCACTCGCTAGCACTTCCCCTGAGGAGGGGACCATGTTAGAGACCGTATCCATGAGGCCACTCATCCATGAGTTCACAGAGTGTTTGAGAACAGCTGGTGAGTCCACGGTGCTGTTACAGGTGTGGGGTGACAGCCAAGCATACACCTAAGTCTCAAGAACTCATCGTCTGCTATGGGGTGGGAGGCACAGAGACAGACACCGAGTCCAGCAAAGGGTCTCCGTAGGACATACAGACCTCTCTGCTCCCCCAGGTAGGCCCCATCTTCACCCACAGCCAGCTGGCTCTCTTCTCAAACCTATTCACCTGATGTGTAGTTGCTGCAATTGGGAAAATGAAACACTCTAGGGAGGTAATGAGCTGAGGATGAGGGCCACGGATGAGAACGCTCTCCGAAAATTAAGTCGTAAGTGGAGAAGACCCAGGCTTCCAATGCATGTGACAGGAGCCAGCGAAGGTGGGAGCAGAGGATGACGGGGCCTGACCTCAGCGCTCAGAGACGCCCTGGGGCTGCAGTGGAGGATAGACTGCAGGTGGGGCCGGGGGACGCAGGGACCACCAGAGAAGAGAGCCCTGCAACCATGGAGGGGAGAGTGGAGGATGGCATAGGCGTGTGCATGCGCACAGACATACACGTGCGCGTGTACATGTTTGCAAACTTCGTGTTACAGCATAAAGTTTGCATCAGAACTATCCACAGAAGTATACGGTTTGCTTTGCTCTCACAGAGAGCACACACCTCCCTCAACATGGCTAGCAGTCTACCTGCTTCCTTGCCCAGGGTGACCCCTGTGCTGACATCTAACCTCAGACTCGCTTCGCCTGTCTCCGAACACCACAGAACTGGAGTCACCATGGCTACTTCCACATCTGCCTTCAAGTCATCTCTGTTCTTCAGTGCAGCACGATGACGGCCATGTGCCTGTGTCCCCTTGGGTGCTGCCCTAAGTGCTCCCATGTGTGTCCCAAGAGGAAAGCAGTAGCATCTCATTAAATGCTAATTTGTATTTCCCTGGTGAACAATAAGGTCAAGCACTTCTGGATTTTTACCAGCTCTCTTGTGTCTTCTTTTGTGAAATGACTGTCTCTTGCCCATTCTTTGGTGAGCTGCCTGACTTTTCTTTTTTAATTGTTTATAGCAGGGGTTGGCACACTTTTTAATGGGGTCACATAATAAACATAATCAATTTTGCCAGCATAAGGTCTCTGTCACAACTACTCAACTCTACCCTTGGGGCACAAAATTAGCCACAAACTATACATAAATGAACAAATGTGGCAATAAAACTTTATTTACAAAAATAGGTAGAGTTCTAAATTTGCCCATAGAACTCCTTCATACATTCTGGATATGAGTATTCTGGCAGTTATACATATTAAAAAGATTTTCTCCCAGTCTGTGGCTTGCCTCTTCACTCGCTTCATGATATCTTTTGATGAAAAGAAGTTATTGATTTTAATGTACACTAATGATCTATTTATCCTTTACAATTATACACTTTGCTCTATTTAAGTCATAAAGATATCTTCCTATGCTTGCTTCTAGAAGCTTAATTGTTTTACCTTTTACATTTAAATCTCTGGTCCATTTCAAGTTGATTTTTATATGAGGTATGGTGTGAGGTAGGGGTTATGAATCATTTTCCCCCCACAGGGTATCAAACTGACCAACACCACTTATTGAACTACACTGGCACGTCTGTTGAAATTCAGGTGACTGTTTATATGTGAGCCTGACTCTGGACCTGTTAATCTAATCCTTATCTGTTTTTACACCATACCACTATCTGTCTTACTGAAGGCTTATTGCAAGCCTTGGAATCTGGTAATAAAAATCCTCCAACTTTGACCCTATTCATAATTGTCTTAGCTGTTTCCATCTCCATATTTCTATGCAAACTTTACAATGAGCTTATCATTTACGCACACTGACAACTGCCTCCTAGAATTCTGAATGGAAAATGGTTAAAGACAATAAAAAAGACTTGCTGGTGAAGTGGGCATTAGAGTGAGGGCAGCTCAGAATCAAGGCTAAGGATCTGGCTTCAGTTCCTGAGTGAATTTTCTTTCCTGCCTTCAGACTCAAACTGCAACATCAGATCTTCTGGGTCTTGAGCCTCCCAATTGGTGGATTAGACCAATACCATTGTCTCTCCTCAGGCCTCAGTGTGCTGACCCCAGATGTGAGGAGTTGGTGGCCTCCATAAATCTCATGAGCCCATTCCTCAGAACAGCTCTCTTTCTATGTGCGTGTGTTCCTGTGTGTGTGTAATGCACATACCTGCACACATACATTTTACAAGGTCTGTTTCTCAGAAAACCCTGACTGATACAGATTTTGCTGTCATTTGTTTGGAATGAATAAGACCTGAGGAGATAAAGGTTTGGGACTAGAGTTAGGAGAAAAAAGAAGAGTCTTATTTTACACACAATGCAAGTGTGTGGGATGCGCAAGACACCCGGTGAAGATAAATCTGGATGTATTTTCTTCTATTTCTCACCTCATACACCAAGCATTATTCTAACCACTTCACACAGGCACCTTTTACATGTCTTACTCTACAAAGCCAATCCCATGAAGCGAGGACCACTTTTATCCCCATGCAATGGAGAAAGAGAGGCACAAGGAGCCAACATAAATCACCCAAGGTCACGAGGCTGGTGAGCAGCAGCATCTCAGTGCTCTGAGGCACCACATGTTCCGGAGGCCTCTCAGGTACTAAGCGGGCAGCTGAGATGTGACAGTCAGCTCTTCTGGACCTCGGCTGTCCCTTTGGTCACCTGGAGGGTGGACTTTTAGAACACTGCATTCCACTTCTGACAGCCAAGGAGCCTCTGCTTCTGAGTTAACCAGAGCCCTCTGCATTAGAGAACCCTGACCCACAGCCCAACGGCAAATGCAATGATGGTTCTCCACATGCCCGAGGCAGAGGGGGAAAGGGTGAGCGGACACCTAGCCACTTCAACACTTCCCGGGACATGGCAGCCAGCTGGGAGCTCCGTCCATTGTTGCCCAATCCCGGCCTCCAGGAGCTCTCGGCCTGAAGGTAGGAATGCTGGCCACCTGCCAGGTCCTCTCAGGAGACAGATCTGCCCCTTCCCTCTGGCCAGCTGCCCTGCTACAGAACCAAGGAGGAATGCCCTAATGAGCTTGCGGTGGCCACAGGGAAGCTTGAGAAGGCCTAAGGGGAGCAGAGGACGATGGGAGGCAGCCACTCCCTTCTCGGGGCAGGTGAGGCGCTCAGAGAGCAAGGGCCGACCAGCATGGCTCGGAGCTGGGACAACACAGGGTCATGGAGGCCCGTAGGGACATTGTTTCCCAAATGCCAGTGCTCTGGGAAAAGGGCCAGAGTGGACACTTGCAGCTACCTTGCAACTCCAAACGAGGCCTCTAGGGATGGTCCTGGTTAGGAAGAAGGAAGGGAGGAGAGGAGACCATGAGCAGGGAGCAGAAGACACCAGGCAGTGATGAGGGACCTGCAGGAGTGGGGACGGGAAAGAGCAAACAAGGAAGCAGCCACAGGGAGATGATGATGGGGGAGACAGAGGCCCGGGAGAGAAGAGCCAAGGCCCAGAGAAGGGCAGAGGGTGGGGCAGGGGCCGTGGCTATCACACCTGCTGGGCTCAGGCTGTGATGTGCTGTGGGCTAATCACACACCCCATCTCAGAGACTGAATATAAAACTATGTGTGTAAAATATGTTTTTGATTTGTTTTTTGTTTTTTGTTTTTTCTTGAGACAGTGTCTCACTAAGTTGCCAGTCTGGGCTTGAACATGTGATCCTCCTGCCTCAGCCTCCCGAGTCACTAGGATTACAGGCGCGTGCCAGGGCACCTGCCAAAGTACCTCTTTAATGATTTGTAAAATGTGATTATAATTTTACATATAATTTAATATAGTATTATATTTGCAGGTACGTTGTTGTTGTTAGATGCCGTCAAGTCTGACTCATAGAGACCCCGTGTACAACAGAACAAAACACTACCCAACACTGTGCTATGCCTGGCACTATGTCAATGCTTCTCTGCTATTCATAGGGTTCAGTGGCTGATTGTTTTGGGAGTGGGTTGCCAAGTCCTTCTTCCAAACCTACAATACCCGGTACTCTCAGTCCGCCTCCCATCCAAGGACTAATCAGGCCTGACCTGCTTAGCTTCCAAGATCAGATGGGATCAGACACCAGCGTGGTAAAGCTGTAGACATGCAGGTATGTTAGGTTAAATAAAATACACTATTAAAATCTATTTCACCTATTTCTTTGTACTTTTTTTCAGGTGGCTACTAAAACACTTAAAATAGCATATGTGGCTTGCATTATATATTGATTTAGAATGAACACCTCAACACACCAAAGAGAAAAAGGGGCCCAGAGAGGGAAGCGGCAAGCCCAAGATATCACTGGACAAAAGCAGGTTAGCCCTGGCCCAGCCCCTGGCCTCCTAGGCTGCTGGGCACCACCCCCTGGCAGCTCACCTGGATTTACGCTTGCAATAGACAAGCAGATTGTCGAAGAGGAAGAAGACCCTCTCCTGGATGTTGCCTGCAGAGATCTTCAGCAAGGTCCCCTGCAGGAGGAGCTGCGTGCAGATGTCCGTGAGGTTGGGGCCCTGGAAAAGCAATGAGGGGCAGAGGGAATGAGTCAGCCAATCCAGGAGGCACCAAGGAACACACCCTTCCTGGTCCTGGACAGCCCCCCACCACTTCCCTCGACACCCCAGACAGCCTCACATGCCTCCACAGGCAAATCTGTCAGCAGACAGAAATCAACACCATCTCATCCATGGCTTCGGTTTGCAGTGGCCTGGGGACAGCGCATCGCCAGGACCACGCGTCCCTTCTGCAGGAGCTGACGGAACTCGCCAGCTCAGCTAACAGCAGGCCCTAGGTGGCATCTGGTAGTGTCTGGTTTGGGTTTTCATTTGGGGGTTTCTGTTATCGCTCATTTCCCTGTTGTTTATTTACATCCTGACTTCTTACATCTCCCCCACAAACATGCAGCTCCCCAAGGTCAGGGTGGTAATCGGGCATGCGTCTCTGTGTTCCCAGCACTCGGTATGGAGTAGGTGCTCAATAAGTGCCTGTGGAGCGGATGGTGACTGCCCTGTGAACATCCGAGGCAGAACTCTGCCCAGCTAAGGCTGTGAGGGCCGGTGGGAGCAGCTCCTACGCCCCACGTCGGGCCCCAGCGCTGACCCTCAGGGTGGCTCCCACATCGAGTGAGCTTCAGTGAGGCTCAGGGTAGCGCGGCCGTTGTGGGGGGAGGGGGCGGAGACAGGCCAAGGTGAGGCCAGGACAGGGAGATCCCAACACACTAAGCCAGAGGACGTGGGGCCCAGAGAGCCACCTGCAGCAGCCCAAGGCCAAGCTCCTCTCTGTCATCTGGAGGAGCAGAGTTTCAGCTCCCCAGTCATGGACCACATTCCACAGCCTCCCTTGCCCTAGGCACGGTCACGTGACCAAATCACCACCAAGGAGCCCCCTGGGGCATCACTGCCTGGAAGACTGGTCCCTCTTCTCCCTCTGTCTCTCCATGGGGTGGGGATGGTCATCGAGTGGGGGAGAAGCACATGGTGGCCAACAGAGCACAGGAGCAAGAAGGACGCTGCCCGCCCATGGGGCACCTGTGCCTCTGCCTTACAGTGGCCAGCGGTGGCTTTCTGCATGGAGATCAGGACGCATCCGTCAGCAGATAGACAGTGGGTGCCTCTGACACCCACGCCAGGAACGCCATGCAGAAGCAGCTTGGGGTAGGGGGGAGTTGTTTTAGAGCTTCATTTAGGTTTGGTTTTTGATTTTTTGAGACAGGGTCTCATTCCACAGCCCAGACTGGTCTCAAACTCAACCCTCCTGCCTCTACCTCTCAAGGGCTGGGACCACAAGCAGGTGCCACCACCCCTGGCTGCAAAAGCCATGTTTTAAGGAAAAGTCATGTGACCCACCTGCAGAGCACATTAAAGGGAGGAACAAAGAGACTCCATGTTGCCCCTTCGGCAATGAATGGAGAGAGAGAAAAAATTCCTCAGATTCTCCCTCCCCAAACACTCAACACCTAGAACCACAGATCCTCCAGCCCAGGGAGGTAGTTGACTACTTGTGATGCCCAGTAGGGGAAATTGGCCTTGGCTTTGTCAACAGAAACACCAGACTGGCTGCTCACTCATGGCCTGCCGTGTCGCCACCTGCCACTGGAGCAGCTCTATGCTGGGCGCCCAAGCCAGCTGGATGCAGCAAACCCCTTGCCTGCTGGTGACAGAGACCCCTCTGGGCCCCTTTAGGACCCAGGATACCACCCTCCGACAGTCTGAGGCAGGGAGCCCAGGGAGGAAGCCTACATACCAAGCCCAGCTCCTAGGCTACCTGGGGCCACGGGACCAGGTCCGTGGGTGCTGCAGGCAGATCCAATCCCACAGCACAGCCCACTGCACCACGAGCCAGGGCCCCAGTGTCCTCACCAACAGGGGCCCTGGTAATGAGGCTCCACTACCACCCCTGGGCCAGCTGAGGACAGCAGCACCGGCTCCCTGCTGAGGCCGGCTTGGGGAGGGGGGCAGGAAAGAAGTCCGCTCAGCACAGGAAGTCACCTCTCCAGCCTCGGCCAAGGACCACCGAAAAAACGCAGGTGGGTGCCAACACCCCCGGGGGTGCCCTTCCACGCCAGCCCTGCCAGACAGAAGCCAGAGGGACCCTCAGTCTCCCCAGAGGGCTTGAACTCCGACACATGGAAAAGAGGCCGAGCGCCAAGGGCCACTGGTCAATTCTTAGAAGCTGCCTCGCTACAGATGAGGAAACTGAGGCACGGAGTGATGAGGGGCTTGTCCGATGAGGAGAGGAGCAAGCTGAAGTATGAATCCTTCCCCTCCCACCCTGTCTTCCTCAGGCTGCCTCTGAGGAGACCTGGAGATGTCGCCACACAACCATTTGTCCAAAGCAGGGGGAGGGGACCACGTCCCCCTGTAGGAAAACTTGTATTCAGAGTCTTTTTTGTTTCTGACTTCCCTCGGCTGAGCAAGCTGTGCACCAGGGCCTCTGGGGCCAGCAAGGGAGCCGCCTGTTTCTCTCACCAAGAACACAATTCCTTTTCACTACCAGGAGCCTCTCGGGAAGGTCCCTGCAAGTCCTTCCCTCGGGTCTGCATCTCAGGGGACAGGCTCCAGGTGAAGCTGCAGGAAGGCTGCTAATGACTAATGAGGCCAAGCATGGTGGCACTCACCTGTAATCTCGGGATGCGGAGGCTGGAGGATCTCAAGTTTGAGGCCAGAGGCCGCCTACAGAACTTAGCAAGACCCTGACTCAAGATAAATAATTAAAAAAAAAAAAGTGGGGGCTGGGGTGCAGCTCAGTGGTAGAGCACTTGCAAAGTACATGCAAGGCCCTGGGTTCAGCCCTTGAGCACAGGAAAAAATTAAAATTAAAAAATAAAAGACAGATGAGGTCCACACTCCTGCCCCGGGCTCCCAACCAGCAATGCCCTTCCTCCAAGGCAGGCGCCACCCTGAGTGCCCCGAAAGCATCAGCTCCCCAGGCCCCAAGCCGCCCATGAAGGCAGCCCACTGTTATACAGAAATTAGGGGGGAAACTGAGGCAGAGGAGTCTGCACAGTGGAAGCTGCCCAGCTCACTTGCTCCTGAGGAACTGCAACATGCAGCCATTTCCCTGTGCACAGTAAGTGGGATTAACAGATTAAGGTATCTGGTTCTAACTAAACCAGTCTCACAACAAGAAAGGGCAGTGGCTTACAAGGGATCAGGGAAAGGCATAAATAATAACACGGCTAGAAGATCCAATGAATGACCAATGTGAGCCCACACAAGCTCCAAGAGGACAGCCAAGAAAAGACCCTACCTTGCCAACCAGATCCTAAGAGAGACAGCAACCAAAGATGGCAACAAAGAAGTCATCAAGAGTATCTGAAATGAGGACTCTGTTTTTGAGACAGGGTCTCACTCTGCACTCTGGCTGGCCTCGAACTCGCAATCCTCCTCTCTCCACTTCCCAAGTGCTGGGATGACAGGTGTGCACCAACACACTGGCTCTTGAAACGAGGACTTGTAACCCCTGTCATTCACTGAGAACCATGGCCCAAGTCAAACCACCCCCAGATGTTATAAGTACCGAGAGCAAGAGCTACTGCAAGTAACTTTGCTATTAAACACTATTTTTTCTGGACACATTATTTTTACATATCACCTAGAAGATGAAACTTTATTTAAAAACCTTCCTACCTCACAGAAAACCACTGCACATTTCCCAAAGGACACCCTCATTCCACTACTCACTCAGTTGACAGCAGGCAATCAGAGACAGAATTACTCAGAGGAACTGAATAGGGGGAAGGGAGGCCCAGAGAGCAGGACCGGTTTGCCTGAGGCAGGGCAGACTGTAAGCTCTAGGACTAGGCTTCAGAACCAAGACCCCTGCCTCGGTTTCTTCATCTGTTAATCAGGGATGGTAACAGCACCTCCTTCCTAGTGTTGGGAACATGCAATAGGTGCTTGAGCATTGCCAGTAATTCTCCTTGTGGGTCACTTTACTTCCTAACATGCACCCAGAAACAATGATGACAATAACAGACACTGAGTTCCCAATTATAGATTTTCAGGGTCAGAAAGAACTCTAAAAGGCCTAAGTTTCTATTTCCCTTACAAAAAGGAGGCATCTGGAAATCACTTCTGCTCTAGCTCCTGAAGAGCTTGCTCAGTACCCTCATCCCACAGTGGACAATTTCCTTTCCAATTGAGGGCCAAGAAACTATCTTCTGGATGAAGAACTGCTCACATCTTCCCTTTTTTGACAATGAGTGTCACATAACTCATGTGCTACTCTTTTCACCCTGGCTGCTAGGAAACTCAAAGCAAAGTCCAAAGAAACAGGGCCTTAAATTAATCAACTCAGGCTGGGATTTAGCTCAGTTGGTAGAGTGCTGCTCTGCAGTCTCTGAGGTCCAGAGTTCAATTCCCAGCACAGCAAAAATCGGAGAAGGACCTGGCAATCCACTCCCAAGGTAATCCCGAAACAGTCACTGAAAACCCTGAGGGTCACTATGAGTCGGATACCAACTCGACGGCACCTAACAACAACAACAACAACCTGCTCTTGGTTAAAAGTGCCCATGTGATGCACATCTCATCAATGAGATGAAGGGGGACCTCTCCCCAAGGCTTCTCAAAAACATTTTCCTCTGTTGGGGAGGAGAGCTCCCCATCACTGCCCTGCCCATGCCCCATCTCCTCCAGTTCTGAACACAATGTTTCCATAAAACCAGAAGGGAGAGGCCAAGAAGATCACAAGAGGCCAAATCAGAGCTGTGATATCACGGGGCTGAGAGAAAAGTCCTCAGAGAAGGCCTCACACTGGCAAACCTGAGCTGCAGGCTATTTCAACACCAGGAAACACCAAGCAAGCTGGTGTCTGAAGCAGAGGGGAACGAAGAGCTTACTCACCCACGGAAGGGCTGGGGGAGCCTGAGTCAGGCCAGGTTCCAGAAAACCAGCCGGAGCGCTGCCCCGGGCCAGTACACAAAGAGAAATCAGAGCCGAGCTTGCTGGACCCACGCTCACTATTCCTGGGAAACGATGTCCAGGCAGCACCTTGGCCCTCAGCTGAAAGTCCCACTGCCTGCTGGATGTGCCCTACCCCCACCAAGGCATAGCCTGTGCCCTGCGCCTCCACACCCAGGAAGCTGCAATCGGGGTCTCACCTCACCTGCCATGGGAGGCCAGGGGAGACTGTGGCTGTGCTTGCCCCACCAACAGCTTGGGGTGCCCTGCCCCTGCCTACCTTCCTACCTAATCTTGGCCAAACCCCAGCATACATCTTGAACTCCAGCTGCAAGGGAGCCTGGGAACAGTGGCTTCTCCCTCCAGCCCGCAGCCCCAGCAGAAGCCCTCAGCCTCAAAGCCACACAGCGGCACACGCAGGATCCCCAACCCTGAGAAAAGAACACTAAATCCCAAGCACAGCGAGGGCCACTGAGGACAGAGAAGCCCAGGGCCTCAGGCGACGGATGCAGACAGCACAGTCCACTCAAGTGCCTTCCGGATCTGCTCTTAATCTCCCACTCCAGCTGGCTTTGCTGAGTGCCTTTCTGAGTTTGTACTTCCCATTTCCTTGTATAGACTCACAGGAAGGTTCTAATGATCTAAGGAAGGGGTGGAAGCCTAAACAGATAAATCACATATAATCTGGAGATTGCAAGAATCTGACCCCAACCCACTGCTCTAATACCTGTGCCTACCATTTGTTGAGCATCTTCTACATCCCAGGAACAGATAAAGATACTGAGGTTCAGAGAAGTTAAAACATGTGGCCAACATCACCTGGCAAGGACGTGACAAACCAGAATGCTGTCATGCAGGGGACACTTCGATGCTACCCCTGATCCTGGCATTAGGAGCTCAAAGGCCTGTGCATCCCAGGCAGGGAGGACAGTGCATAATGCATAGGAGTCAGGGGTGACAGGAAGGGCCCAAGACTAAAGAAAACCAGAGGCTCCAGTGGTGCGGCTATGGGACACTGAGCCCAGTGTCACCCATTTTTCAAGAGAAGCTCAAAATCAGGATTTTGATGTGGACTTAATTGGAAAACAATTGAGTGATTTTTTAAACAAACACTGTGTAGGCCAAACAGAATACTACACAGAGGAAAGGTAGTGTCCAGGCTGCCAGCTGGCAGGGGCTGAGCCCAGCCGGCTGGCCCACCTACCTCCAGCCCCATGCCACCCCGCCCAGTGCCTCCCAGCCCTGCCCCACCTACCTCCCGCCCCGCCCCACCCATCGCCTCCCAGCCCTGCCAGGCGCACCTCCCAGCCCTCGATGTGCGACTGCAGCTGCTCCAGTGCTTCCAGCTTCTCCATCTGCCGCTTGGTCTCATTGATGTTGGAGCAGACGGTCTTCATGGCCTGCAGGGCGCTCTGGACTGCGGGGTGGTCTGGGTGCTTGCCCGGGGTCCTCTTTGCCAGCTCCTGGGGCACAGGAGGCAGGAAAAAGAGATGTCAACCCCGGGGAGACCCTCAGTCGGAGGCCGTGCACGAGCAGTGTGCCCCAGGCCTGGGGAACACTGTTCACTTGCTCGCTCACTCAGTGTCACTGGAACACCTGCTCCAGGGTCTGGCTAAAGATGTCAGCAAGACAAAAATGCCTCACCTGGTGGACGCTGCACTCCAGGACAGGAGATGGGCAAAGAAAGGAATCATGGGTATAACCCAATGTTGAGCAGTGAGAAATACTACAAAGACATATTGGCACACGGGGATCAGCAAATGTTATTTCAAAGACAGATCAGAGGACATCTGAGCAGAGACTCTGGCTGATGCAAAAGACACAACCCTGCAATAATCTGAGGGAAGAATGCACCAGATAGAAGGAATAGCAAGTACAAAGGGCCTGAGGTGGGAACACATGTGGTCTACAACCAGGGGACAGGGAGGGCAGGCCCTGCTCCCTATGGCAGGGTGGTGGGCTAGAAAGGCTTCGAGGGAGGGACATGGGGTCAACAACAGCCACCCAGGAGTTAACACAGAGAAGCAGAAGGAAAGCTTGCCCAGAAGCCAGCAGAAGGCTCCAAGGAGAAAGCGAGCGGAGGCTGGCAGAGGCTGGGCAGAGCCACCCATGAGACTTCACTCAACAAACACCTGACACTGCCTGTGCCCAAGCCCACCCCTGCCCCGGGGGCCAGGCCAAGAACAGAGCCCCTGCCAGAGCTCACAGTCAAAGGCAAGGTCAAAAGGTACCCACGAAAGCCACCAAGAATAGTGATGACAGCTAATACTCATGCTGCTGTCCAGCTCATTTAATCCTCACATCAACACTAGGAGGTGGACACTTTTACTATCCTCAAAGAACAGACTCAGAGAGGTCAGGTCACCTGTCCAAGGTCACACTGCAGATGTAAATCCAATTGGTCTGACTCCAGAGTGTGTGCTCTGCACCCTGTACCATTCGCAACCTTTCAGACAGTGACACAGGAATACTTCCCTCTCCAACGCATGCTTCAGAGGAGTTACTGGTAAGTGCTAGATGAAAAAGAAAGCAGGTAAAGGGTAGCTGGTCCAAGAGGTACAGAGGTCCAAGGTCTCTCCAAGACAACAGGCTCGACAGGGAAATTTACTGAAGTGAGGGCATAGGCCATACCACCATCTCTGGGAACAGCATTACAGGAAAGGGAAGAGCATGAACAAAGGCCCTGAGGCAGCAAGAAACAGCAAGGAGGCCAGAGACACTGTAGCAGACTGAAGAGGGAAAGAGGGACAGATGGACAGTAAAGTCAGACATGCAGGCAGAGGCCAGAGCAGGGAGGCCAGCAGGGCAGCTGGGTTTCATCTCAAGAGCATGGGAAGGTGACAGGGTCCTGAGCTAAGGCCTACACTCCAGGCTTCCCTTTGGAGACTCTCTGGCTGCTACAAGGAGGCCCCCAGCTGCAGGATGAAGAGTGGCGGAAACTCAGGCAGGCCCGGCAGTGGCTACTGCAGAGGTCTGGGCACAAGCCAGTGGTGGGTCAGACAACTCATTGGTGCCTGCAGTCACTCATTCAGTGTATCCCCGGGCACCCAGCCCCACGCCGGACTCTCTATCAGGACACAGGTGATGCATGCAATCCGGCCTGCTCACAGGCACGTCCACAGATAAAGGCACAATAGAGGGCCATGACCCAAGGATTATGACAGCGACGTGACTCGTGACTCGGGTGGTTCACCAGAGCCACCCCGGGCCCGTGTCCCAGGGCAGAGCAGCTCTGAGCATGTGCACCGCAGCCAGGTTCTGGGGCCAGCGTGGCCAGCAGCTCCCGGTGAGAGGTGAGAGCTGGAACTGCAGAGATCTCTGAAGAGTCCCCAAGAGGTAGCCGGCACCCAGCAGTCAGTCAGAAGGAGAAAAGCATTAGTTCCTTTTTCCATCTGGCTACCTTCATCTCTGTTCCTGCCTGGGTCAGCACTGGGCATGGGGAATAGAAACCAAGCAAGATGCCAATGGCTGGGCCCATGGCTGGGCCAAAGCTGCAGAGGGGAGGGCGGCTTTGTGGTCTCGTTTCAGAGGGGGTGTCAGATCCATTTCACTATGTTCCAAAAACTGCAGGCCAGTCCATGCCCCCGGGCCTTTGCACTCACTGTTTCCTTCCCTGGTATATTCTATCTTGGGTTCTTGGAGGCCACACAGCATTGCATGAGGACAGGCAATAGAAACAGGAGGAAAAGAACTGAGAGTCTAGGATGAAAGCCGTACATTCAGAGTCAATTCACTTTCAACACGACACCAAAGCCACCAAGTGGGGAAAGGAAAGTCTCCTCAACAAATGGTGCTGGGACAGCTGGACATCCAGGTGCAACAGGATCAAGTTGGGCCATTTCCTCACGTGGTACCAAAATTAACTCCAAATGCATCATAAACCTAGCACAGGAGCTGAAACTACAAAACCGGTAAAAGAAAACAGGAGTAGATCTGCAGGACCTTGGGTCAGGCCAAGTGTTCTTACGATGACAACAAAGCCACTATAACCAAATTAAATAAGTACAACAGACTTCACTGCAATTAAACACCACTGTGTTTCAGAGGGCACTGTGGAGAACGTAAAAAGACCACCCACAGACAGAAAGAAAATGATGTAAACGACATGTCTGATGAGGAACTTGTATCCAGGATATATAAAGAACTCTTACAACAGAACAATGACCAATAAAAGGATAAAAAGGCCAATTAAAAAATAGGCAAAGTGTTTGAACAAGCATTTCTCTAAAGAAGACATACAAATGGCCAATAAGCAGATGAAAAAAAGTCCAACATCATTCATCCTTTGTCACTGGGGAAATACAAAACAAAACCAAAACGAGATACCATTTCTCACCTACCGGGATGGTTATAATCAAAAAGATGAACAGTGACAAGCACTGGCAGCCAGGTGCAGTGGCGCACAACTGGAATCCCAACGACACAGGAGGCTGAGGCAGGAGGATCACAGGTTTGAGGCCAGAGACAGCCTGTGTAACTTAGCGAGATCTTGTCTCAAAATAAAAAATAAAAAAGGGGCAGGGTGTGAGGTTCAGTACTGGGGCATGTGCTTAGCATGCATGAGGGCCTGGGTTCAACTCCCAGTACTGCCAAAAAGAAAAATAAATTAATTAAAAATGTGCAAGGACAGGTGTTGGTGAGGATGTAGTGAAAGTGGAGCCCTCAGACACTGCTGGGGGGCCTATAAATATAGCAGCTTGGGAAACAATCTGGCAGTTCCCTGTGACACCTTGATCCAGCCACACCTAGGCCATGGCTCCATGTACTTTTCAGTTATAGAAGCTTACATATCTCTACATGTAGACGGAAAGAGAGCCTGGCTGAGCCGGTCTCTCCATCTCTTCTGCTTAAAAGCGTCTTTACTGCTTCACAGTCTCCATGAGATTTCCAGTCCCTAGGTGTCCAAGTAAGGGTCAGACAAGGATGTGATATAGCTATCTTCAAAGTTATTGGGAACTCGAGCTGCACCAGCAAAAGTCTAACATGCAAAAGCAGGGAGGCGAGGAAGCTCCCGCTCAACTGGGAACTGAACTGAACTCAGATCTGTCTGAATAAGCAAGATCAGAGTCGGGTTCTAAGGCAACACCCGCTGGGCTGAATACCCTGGAATCCACATCAAAGAGGAACAGCCGCATGAACTCACAGGGCCGGGCCCAAAGAATGGTACTTTCATTAGGATCCCAACTGCTGCTTCTTAAGCCTCTGGGAAGGACTCTATGATGAAGAATCAGAGGGGCCCCCATGGACCGATACAGAAGGCAGCCATTGGCTGCGCTGAACCCATCCTCACACCCACTGGAGCTCTGCCACAAAAAGGTGAGCAGCCTTATGAAGTAGTAAGTTCCCCATCACCAGAGGCATCAACAAGATTCAGACCCATTCATGCCCTGTTGTTGTTAGGTGCCATGGAGTCAGGTCTGACTCACACATACAATAGAAGGAAACAGTATTCAACACTGTGCCATGCACAGGATGTTTTCATGGTCGAGCCCATTGCTGCAGCCACTGTGCCTCTTCTCATTTTGAGTCATGCTGCGTCAGCAACTGGAGGTTCCAGGGGCTTTATTCCATTCTCGTCATGAATGTCCACTCTACTTTGAGGAAGCAACTCTTCCCCAGTTGTTTCTTGAATGCCTTTCAGGCTGGGGGACTCATTTTCCGGCACTATATTTGACAGAGCTTCTCTGCCACTCATAGGATTTTCAATGCCAATTGTTTGGGGAGTGGGCTGCTGGGTCCTGCTCCGGAGTCTGTCTTAGTCTGGAAGCTCAGCTGAAACCTGTCCACCATGGGTGGCCCTGCTAGTGTCTGAAATACCAGTCTCATAGCTTCCAGCATCACAGCAGCACGCAAGCCCCCAGAGCACAGCAAGGTGACAGACACATGGAGGACTAACGCTTTAACCTACTCCAACAGTGTCTCGGAGCCTGAGCTTGGGAAGCCTGTGGTCAGGAGATGGGTCCTGGGAGAGGGGAGTGTGGTCTGAGTCCTGCCTTCATCACCACTCAGCTGTGCGGCCTTGCACAGGTGACTTCACCTCTCAGGTGGAGTCTGTACATCTGTGGAGGGGGTAACAGTCACCCCGAGGGTCCAGCAAGCGCAGTGATGCCTGTGTCTTAGGAGGCGGTAAGGACACAGTACCTGCTGTCCTCACCCGCATCCCCATGGTAATAGCAGCTCGGATTTATTATTATTTCTGAACACTAAGAGCACAGTGAAGGTAGGGTGGAAGTGACAAGAGCTGCGTCTCCCAAGCACTTTCTATGCACCAACCACTGTCCGCTATCAGTCGCTTCATCTTCAGGCCGTTCCACGAACGGACTATTACTGTTCTCACTGTATGCAGGGAAACTGAGGCACAGATCAGCAAGGCCACAGAGGCAGAGAGCGGGACTCTGTGGGTGCCAGCCATGCCTACAGGGCCCTCCGGGCATGACGACAGCTGGAAACGAACACTCGGGCTCACGCACTTCTGTTCGTGGTTCACTGTGGTCTGCCCCTCACCCCGGGCAAAGGCTGGGTCCCCGTGGGCCAGGACTCCAACTGCTTCGGTTCACTCTGACTCTCCAGCACCACGTAATGGCTGCTCAGTAGAGGCGGTCAGCGTCACCGAACAAAAAGGGACTCCTTCTAAGAACCACACTGTCTAGTGATCTCGTGAGGCGAACACCTCAGGGCGCATACAGACCCAGACAGAGGGCATCAGGCAGTGCCCTCTCGCAGGGCCGCCACCATGTATGTGGTCCCTTGCAACCAATGTCCTCCCATGACAAGTGGCTGCCGCTGGTTAGTGAACAAACAACTCCGACTCAGGCAGAAGCTGTCCCTGGTGCTGGCCCCAGAGGCAGCTGGGCAAGTGGGACATTGGCAGGCAGCAAGCCCCTCGCCACAGGGGTCGCTCTCCTCAGTGCTGCTCTCTCCTCTTGTCCCTCCACCCCCCTCACAGGAGCCTCCTCACAAGACACACATGGCGCTCTGGGAGCCACGCCTCACTGGTCCATCTGTCCCAGGGCCACTGACCCCCACCACAGCCACTCCACCCAGCCACAATGACACAGCCAGATTCTCCCGTGGAGCAGGGCGGTGACAGCTGTTGTCACCCCAGGCACACATGGGAGGGGCACAGGACACTGAAGGCCATGCAGAGACCCACGGCTGCCCCCTGTGCAGTCATTTTGCATAAACGCGACTGACACCGCTGAGCGGCCATCCCACAATCCCCCTGCCAGGTCTGGACCAGGCTGACGCCAGGCACTGGGAGCTTCCACAGAGAGGCTAGTGTCTGCGTCCAGGTGGACTACTGGTGGCATTTCCACGTGAGTGACAGGACACCGTCCAGATCCCTGCGCTGTGGAAATGACAGCCTGCGGGGGATGGGAAGCCAGTCACTCGACCAAGGAAGGCAGCAAGAGGGGCTGTGAAGAAAAGTTAAAGCAGGGCAGCCGGGTGCAATGGCTCACGCCTGTAATCCCAGGGACTCGGGAGGCGGAGGCAGGAGGATCACTAGTTCAAGGCCACAGGCAGCCTGTGTAATTCAGCAAGACACTGTCCCAAGCTAAAAAATAAAAAGTGGGCTAGGGGTGCATCTGAGGGGTAGAGCACTTGCAAAAAGTATGTGCGAGGCCCCGGGTTTGACTCCCAGCTACAAAGAAGGGAGGGAGGGAGGGAGAGAGGGAGGAAGGGAAAGAAGGAAGGAAGAAAGGAAGGAGAGGGAGGGAAGGGGGAGGGAGGGAAGGAAGGAATAAAAAAACAAAGCAATGAAGGAAGGCATGAACTAGCAGAGGGGGTCAGGACAGTCCTTCCTGAGGTAGGACATCTGAGCAGCAGAGGCATAACAAAGAGTAGGAAGTGAACCTTGGGATATATGAGGTAATAATGTCCTAGGCAGTGGAAAGGATATGCACAAAGGTCCTGAGGCAGGACCTGCTTGCTGTGGTCACAAGTTCAGGAAGGCAAGTGTGGCTGAGCAGAGCCAGGGAGGACAAGAGGAAGAGATAAGGCCAGAAGGGAAATACCATACTAATGAGTTCAGGCAAGGCCCTGCTGCAGGCACAGTGAGTAGTCCAGATAGATAAACAAGGCAGGGCCCAGCAATACTGTGGAATAATACTCAGCCATGAAAAGGAGTAAATTACTAACACAGGCAACAACATGGATGACCCTGAAGAACACAAGGCTAAGTGAAGGGTAAATATATGATTGCATTTATATGAAGTAACGAGAAGAGGTGAATTTATAGAGCCAGAAAGTAGCTACCTGGTTGTAGAAGTGGAGGGAGGAAGAAGATGGGAAGTAACTGCTTGTGGGCCTGGGGTTTCCTTGTGCAGTGATGAGAATCTTCTAAGTTTATTGTGCTGATGGCAGAAGTATTCTTGAATTCACTTGAAATTTTAAATTTAAAAACACAAAGAGCAAAGCTCACAGAGTGGGTGGGCGAGGCCACCACAGCAGCCAATCTGGATAGGAAAGGGCCAGGGATGAAGCTGGAGCCCCCTGTGCTCAGAGAGGAGGAGCCAGCAAAGGAGGCCCAAACAAGTGGCCAGGGAGCAGGCGGCAGGGGAACGGCTGCCCCTCCAGACAGCCATGGCCCCTAGGCTGCCGAGGACCCGCCTCACCCGCTCTCATTACACACCAGGCCCTCAGTTCCCAGGGGCAGAACTGGCCCATCTGGCCCCCAGCTGTGGACGCGGCCCCACACATCAAGAGACAAGAAAGGTCAGCAGAGACTGGGTCCCCCTCTGGGACGGCCAGTTGCACATCAGGGGAGTCACCCCAAATCAGATTCAGTGCATTTCGGTTCCAGCTATCTTAGGCAAGGTTCAAGTTCAGCTTTGGGCACTGTTCCCACAAGGCTTTTCCTCTCGCCTGCTCCTCATCCCCTGGGCTCCCTGACCCTGCAGCCTGCACCACTCATGGCTCAGCAAGAGCAAGGCAGCTCACAGGGCCAGGGGACATCTGCGGGGCTAAGGGGATGGGCTGGGGTTAGAGGCAGCTGCCAGGCCCATGGGCTCATCTTTTCAAATGCCCTGGAAAATGTGACAGAAAGGGTGGCCTTGGAGGGTGTGAGGGACCCTGCGCCCTGGCTACTCGCTGATGCAAATGTTCCACCGGCGGCTGCCAAGAGCAGGGACAGTGGGCAGCTGTCAGGCACAGGGCATGGCGTGACCCCACAGGAACGCAAGGTCCTGCTGGCTGGCCCCAGGGGCCCCCAAGCCTCCCATAAACACAGCTGCGGAGGAGGAAGGGGGTGGCCTGGGAGGCAGGCAGCAAAGTGAGCAGCTCCTGTCAGGGGGGTGAGCCGTGCTCCTGTGCACACCCCCTGCCGAGGCGGCCAGGGCTCTGCCCTGCTGTTTCTATCCTCCTGGAGTCCAGAGCCTGGGAGTTCTGTGGGACCAAACTGCAGTCTCTGGGTGAGTGGAAGCAGCCTTCAGGAATGCCTAGGCCTCCCATCGGTCTTTGGGACCCCTGTGGGCCTTTGGGCCTGCCCCACAGCTGCTGGCACATGGCACAGAGTCTGCTACTCCAAGACCCGCTGCGACCCCAGGCTTTGCCAGATCCAGAAACCAAAGGGTTAACAGCTCCTTCTCATGGACCAGCTGTTGGAGGTTTCAAACCCAGGAACTAAGCAGACCAGACACAGAGCCACAAAACACGGGGGCGCTGCTCAGAGACCTGAGGAAGTCCGCAGACCCGACTCCCCAGCACTTGGCAGCTGAGCTCCCCAATATGCTTCTCAGTAATCAGATCACCCGTGGTCAGGAGCAGGACCCTGGGATGAGGCCTGGTCCCAGGGTGGCTCCTGTGTGTTCCTGCTGTGTGGCCTCAGAGAGGCCACTTCCCTTCTCTGTGCCTCAGGTGTCCTATCTCCAAAAACAAGGCTGATCACTGCCCACTTCACTGAGCCTCAGGAAGTCCATGTTGGCTCAGCACAACCACCCCAAAGTAACACCAACACAAATCCTGAACGACAAAGGGGAAACTGAGGCCTGGGACATGACATGACTAGCTCAAGAACACGCAGCTAGTAAATGGCAGAGCTGATACCCAGCCCAGGCAGCCTGTGGCTGCAGAGCCCGGCTCTAACGCGGGCACAGCAGGGAAGGGCCAGAGAGTACGGAGGTCAGGCGCCACTGGCCACACCCGGTTCCTACTGCAGATTCTTGCTTTTTGTTTTGTTTTGTTCTGTTGGCCTTTAAAAAATGGAAAAGCCATTCTTAGCTCAAAGGTTGCACAAAACAGGCCACTGGCTGGACTGGGCTTTCAGACTACGGTTTTGGCCCTCGTCCTCTAACCCCCCGAAGCACGCTGCCTCCTGACCGTGGGCAACCAGGTCACACGTGGAAGAGATGCCAAAGAGACCAAGCAGAGGCCCTCTGCAGGGCCATCCCGGCCCTAAGCCACCACGTCCAGGGACCACCCACGCTTCTGAGCCCTGCTCTTCCACTGCCTGGGTGGACAGCAGAATGGTGGTCAGAAGGACAACGAGGACTCTTCTATCCTTGGGCCTGAGCCCCGGGGAAAGCCAGGCCCCTCCCACACCTGCGTTAGAGGTCTCTGTTCCCTGCAGTGCTGAGGGCTGAGGGTCGTGGTCAGCTCAGAGGCTCATGGCTCACCCCCTTCCCCAGCAGAAAATGAAGGGGACGACTTCCCAGCACACCCCCTCCCGTCTCCCTCCTGTTCAAGGAAGAAGGGCACGTGTGGCTCCCGCAAGCAGGTGCGTGAATGAGGCACCACAGGCCAAATCAGCCCACCGGCAGGAGCCCAGGAACCCACTAGGAGACACAAGGCCTTCAGGACAGAGCCAGGGCAGGCACTAGCCGACAGCTGCCATTTGCAAGTGCTGAAAACCCTAGGCTGAGCAGCAGGTGAGGGCAGAGCCGTCCGCTTGACTCTGAAGCTGAGCATGGAGCCCTCTTGGGTCCCTGACACACGCAGCGGATTTGTCCCTGCTCTGCCCGACCAAGACCACGCCAACATGGCTGGCAGGTTGGAGACCACTGTGGCATGCCAACCCAGCGCCCATGCCTCCTCACTCTCTGCTTTCTAGATTTTGGTGAGTGGCCCACCTGCCTCCACTCCTAGGGCTCATGGGCTATGGGTTCCAGTGATTGCTTCAAAGTTGAATCACATGGCCCAAGGCTGACTCAGAATAATTGGTTCTGAACCAATATCTCAGCTAATCAGAAGACAGCCCTGTCTGGCTCACTGTCACTGGATCAGAGAAGAGGAACAGGGCCATGTCTCAACCAATCAGAGCACAGAGCCTTCCCTAGCTGGAAGTAAGTGGCTACAGGGTGGGAGCAAGGGTCTAAGCCAATGGAAAGGTGATCAACGGTACAAGCAAAAGTTTCATGTGATTGCTTAAAAGTCAGACCACACAACTCAGGCCCAAACCATTCAGAAAATGGCATTCCCCTAGCTACATATGGCCATAACCTGAGTGACTCTTAGGACACCCATCAGAGCTACTAGAAAAGAGGTTTGCTCTCTCCCGCTGACTTTCAACTTGACAGGGTGTGAGGCCAGAGTGACTACAGCCATCTGCCGCCAGGCTGAAGGAAAGATCAGCAGCGAAAGCAGAGAGTACAGGAAAGAAAGAGGCAGGGGCCTGGTGTGGATCCAGCCTGGCCCAAAGCCAGGCCGGCTGTCAGACTTCTCAGCTCCGCCGATGAACACATTCTCTTTTTCCCTGAAGCCAGTCAGAGCCGGGTCCCTGCCGTTTCCAGCCTGAGCCCAGGAGCCAGGGAGCACCTCACCTTGAGGAGGAGCGGGTACTTGCAGATCCGCTGGATAGGGGATAGCAGGTAGCCCTCCAGAGGGATGTCCGTGGTCTTCCGGCCTCCTAGAAGCATGCAGTTCTGCAGAGGAATGGGAGACTGCCATTAAAACTTGCCAGGGATGGCCACCCACACGTCACCACAGGAGACACACTAACCACAGCAACAAAATTCAGCAACGCCTTGGAGAGAAGAAGAGGTCATATCCTATAGCCTAGCACAAGCCTGTGGCAGGGGCTGGTGACTGTATCCTGCCCACTCCCTGTTCTGGTGAAGTGTTACTGGAATATAACCACAAGCATTATATGTTGTCTATGGCTGCTTTCAGCCTGCAGCCGTAGCCTTGTGGCGTCCGTTCCCATCAGATCTCAGAAGCTAAGGAGGGTTGGGCCTGGTTAGTACGTGGATGGGAGACTGCCTGGGAGCATCAGGTGCTGGAGGCTTGGGAGACAGAGCCGGTAACCCACTCCCAAAAATCAATCAGCCATTGAAAATCCTATGAACAGCAGAGAAGCACTGACAATAGTGTTTCCCCTGTTTTATGCAGGTCGGCTATGAGTCAGATACTGACTCAATGGCACCTAACAACAACAACAACAACAACAATGGCTGCTTTCAAGCTATCATGGCTGACTTGAATAGTTAAAACAGAAACCATAGAGTTGCAAACCCTATTTACCATCTAGCCTTTTACAGACATATTTGTAGGATCTAGGCCTAGAAAAATTTTCACATACACACAACCAGGAGACAGGAACACCAAGTTGCCCTGTTTAGAAAAGCAAAGACTAAGAAGCAACCTACCTAGCCATCAACTGAGAAGAGAAAACAACATTTGTATTTTTGTTTAAAGCAGTAGGAGATTTAGACAAGGGTAAGCCAACAGTAGGGAAACAAGGAGTAGGGCCACATGTGGCAATGTGGATAAGCCCCCAAAACGTACTCACGCAAAAAAGGAATAGAAGGCTTTGTGTGGAACAAACCCACTTAGCAAATCCTTTTAAAAACATGGAAAACAAAGGCAGGTATTTTCAGTGAAGGGCTGAGGTTTAGCTCAGTTGGTAAAGTGCTGCTCTACGCTCTCTGAGGCTCTGGGTTCGATCCCCAGCACCACAAAAATGGGAGAAAGACGTGGCAACCCACTTCCAGAACAGTTTTTACATAGCCACTGAAAACCCTGAAGGTCATTATGAGCCAGACTCAACTCAATGGCACCTAACAAGAGAGTCAATCAAGTAGAAAGACAAGCACAGGAAAGAAATGCAGCAAATTCCAACAGGGGCTCCCTATGCGGGAGGAGGGCCGTGGCACTCAGGACGCGAGCTGGGAATCTTCAGCTCCAACCACACACGTTTCTCTCTTTACCTGGGACCTGGGCATGTGGCGCCGTTGTGCAGAGGCCCAAAGGCTGGCTTGCAGAGTTGAGAAGTCAGCTCCGACAGGATTCAAATACGGTGATCAATGATCGATGATCGTTAACTCCTACACTCACCGCGGCTGTGCCCACGCTAATCACATCAGCACCCTCCCACATCGACCCTTCCTCCAGAACAGCCCTCGCCTCTGCTTGTTCTATGTTCCTGCCTCGAGTTCCTCTCCTCCCCGGTAATATCAGCCCTGCCGCCATGTATAGCTCATGAAGGCCCCGGGGTTACCACACACCCAGCAGGGCCCACGGGCTCTGATCCTGGCCCCTAACAGCCCTGTGACCTGAAAATGATCCCTACTCCTCATGTCTCACGTCAGACACTGGCATTTGGGACACTCAGTCTTCGCCCTAGGTTGCCCCTGGATACCAAGCCACGAGGTGGGTCTAGAGCCAAGTGCCTAGTGCCAGGGACCCTGGGCTTGAAAAGGCGATGCCGTGCCACCTGCCTCAGCCTCCCCATCCCCACTGCCAGCTTAGCCACATCCATGCCTGTCTCCCAGGCCTCCATCCTCCTGGAGCGAGCGATCTGTGGGCCACCGGCCCCACGAGGCCACAAGTCATGTTACAGGTCTCGTCTCCTCCTCTGCAGGAGCCCAACCCAAGAATCCATGTTTTAGATGGCAGGAACCACAAGTGACAAGTCTGTGGCCGACAGTCCTGGGCTCCCTGGGCTCATGATGTGCGAATGTCTGCACAAATTAATGAACGAACCAACCAAGAAATGAAGAAATCGCCAGCACCTCCAGCAATAGAGGCCTCGGCCTTCCTCCTCCACACCACTCCAGCAGACTGGAAATGAGCCAGGATGCCTGGGGAGAAGAATTCCCACCTGTCACTCACTCGCCCATCCATTCTCTCATTCGAACCCACACTGCGCGATTGCTTACCTTGTGGGGGGGCACAGTCCAAAGCACGGGGAGCCTCGCCCAGCAGAGCATGATCCCTGCTTACACTCACGGGAAAATAACACCTGAGGGCACACGATCATTTGCCGTGGAATCACCACATGCTAGGCCCTGGGCCTCAAAGCTCCCGTACGCAGAAAATTCATACCCACCAGCCTCAGGGGTAGGCGCGCACGGCTGTACCGTATTCCCCACGGGGAAACTGAGCCCCAGATAGCTGGCTGGCTTCCCAGAGCTGCCACACTGCCCTCGGGGATCCCAATCCATCCCTCCTTCCAGAGGCAGGACTCTGAGCTGAGCGGCCCAGCTCCCACCCCAGTGTCTGCCCTGGCACAGATGGGGGCCCAAGCACAGCAGCTGGGAGATGCCAGGCCTCACGGTGCTCACACTCAGGCCTTTGTCCTCTGAGCCAGCACCCGCCACAAGCTGCCCAGTGATGTCAGCTCCAGGCAAAGGACAGGAGCTGGAGGCGGGGGAGAGCTTTCCAGAAGCCCCAGGGACCTGGCAGGAGAAAGGCCACTCTCTTTGTCCAAGATCACAGCATCTTCACAAGACTGTCATGGCCACCAGCTGCACCCCCCCAATCACTCTAGATTGCTGTCTCACTTTACTTTCATTTAAAAGAAGAAGAAAAGCAAACTCACACAGAGCTGCTACTCAGTGCTCTCTTCTTACCCTCCAGGCCCTGGGGAAGGACTTGAGAGCCAGCTCCCTGACCCGCCAGGCTTGCAGGAGAGCCTCAGGTGAGCCTCGGCCCACCATGTGGTCTTCCTAGGCCTTGTCCCTCCTTTCTGTCCATACCCACGCCTTCCTTGGTGAGTCCCGCCCACACCCTCGGCTTTAAACATCATCTCTATGCCAAAGCAGCTCAGGTTCACTTCTCCAGCCTGGACCCTTCCCGAAACCCCAGACTTGAGTTTCCTACTGCCTGTCCAATCCCCCACCGTGTGTCTCCCAGGCACCTAGCGCTTCAAACACCCAAAAGAGAATTTTCAACTGACCTCACTGCCTGCCCTACCCCAGCCTTCACCATCTGGGGAAAAGGCCGTTCTGTTAGGGCTCCCATCCCTGGAGTTGGCTTTGGGTCCTTTGTGCATCTATACCCTACAGGAAATCCTGCAGGAACAGTGTCCACTGGGTCTCCATATTCTATAGGGACACGACAGCCCCTTCCTTGACCACCAGCCTGTTCCTGGCCCCTATAGCCTCTGCCTGGACTGATGCAGTTGTCCTGCGGGGGACTGCACGCTGGTCTCCAAAATGCCATGTGCACCCAGACCTCAGAAAGTGACCTTATTTGGAAATGGGCTCTTTGGAGATGTCACTGGTTAAGATGAGGTCATACTGAGCTGGGGGGAACCTAAATTCATCACACCTGTCCTCATAAGAGAAGGACAGCACCCAGGGAAAAGGCCAGTGGAGAGGGAGGCAGGGACTGCAGGAGGCCGGGGAGGGGAGGGTGCCACAGCCAAGGAACAGCCAGAGCAGCGGGAAGTGGGAAGAGGGAAGACAGAGCTCACCTAGAGGGGAGCACAGCCCTGCAACCCTTCAACTTCGGATGTCTGCCCCCCAAAGCTGTGAGAATAAATGTTGCTTCAAGCCACCAGCTTGAGGGCACTGCTCAGGCAGCGCAGGGAAATGTGTTCAGGCCTCGCCCCCTCAAGGCCAGGAGGCCTTCCCAGTGTGGAGTCGCTCAAGCCGCCCTCTGCCCACCGGCCACAGCTTCGCGCCCCACCAGGAACCACCCTCCGGACCTCTGGAGCACCGCCACAGCCTCCAGCGGGATGAAGCTCTCGGACAGGTGTCGAGCAAAAGCCTCCAGACCCCAAAGCACCTCACTGCTTCCGCTCGATCGCAATTCTAGAAGAGGCTGAGTAAACTTTGGTGGAGAAGGGCCCAGTGGTCACCTCTCCAGGCGGAGCGTGTGGCAGCAAGGAGCACAGCAGAAGCTTCTGGAGCAGTGGGCGTGTTCTGACTCTGACCTTGGGGGTGGTTCTGGATGCAGACACTTTTGAACCCTCCTTGCCCCATAATACACACGCCACCTGTGTGCTACACTTCAATTTAACAGTTCCTCAAAAAACCTCAGGCTCCTCTCAGGGACAAAATGCCCCGTGTTACTGTCTTCTTTCCATTTC
>VMDO01003015.1:44034-80869 GCA_007922755.1 Pedetes capensis
AAAAAACACTAAAACAGCAGCCACACCTTGGCTCCCTCAACACATCCTCCATTCTCAACTTTATTTCCTCCAAAGAACATAGGGCCACACAATGTATCATTTAGGACTCCCCTACTAGAAGGGCCACTCCATGAGGACAGGGACTCCTTCCTGCCTTGTTCTAACTGTGATTTCTGCAGGACTCAGACTGATCCTTACCAGATGATCCTCAACACACTCCTACCACTGGGCCTTTGCACTGCAGTTCCTCTTCCTGGAATGCTTTCCCTGCACATCCCTGCTTCCTCCCTCTCACTCTAGCCACAGCTCTGCTTTACCATCATCTAAGTGCAGTTTTCCCCAAAAAACAAACTAAAATAGCAACCACACCCCGCTCCCTCAACACATCCTCCATCCTCAACTTTATTCCCTTCAGATAACATAGGGCCACTTGATGTGTCATTTAGGACTCCTCTCCTAGAAGACGGCTCCATGAGTACAGGGACTCTTCCCACCTTGTTCTCACTGCAATTTCCACAGGACCCAGACTGATCCTTACCAGACGATGGGTAGAGGTAGCGATAAGAAGCTGCTGAGCGGATGACTGAATGGATCACCCCCGTCTACCCAGTAAACGCAAGCACTGAAAGTTCAGGTCTCTGCTCTGTCCCTCAGCGAGGGCACAGCATGCCACGAATAGAAAGCCATATTCCATCCACTTCTGACGCCTTCAAGTCCCGTAACAGATTTGCAACAGCTCTTTTGCAGGTGACCAAAAGCTGAGAGACGCCAGCAGGGAGGAGAACAGATGGCACATGTGCTGGCACCTCACATGTCCTCCCTGCCCAACAGCCCCAGGCCAGCTGCTGCCAGGAAAACAGTAGCTTGGTGTGCCAGGAAGACCGCAGAGGAGGGAGGCAGGGAGGGAGAGAGGGGAGAAAAGCCAGGCTCTTCCCTTTCCATGCTCCTGCACTCGCCTCCCTGGCACCTTCCTGCTTCCCAGGACCCCGAAGAGGCCAAGGGGGCCTCTTCCAAGAATGGGAGGCTGAGCATCAGGGCCTAGGGAAGGACAGGGCTGCCCAAAGTCGATACGTCAGGGCAGAAATGTGGCCATCTCTGTCCATGTGGCCTTGTGCTGGTGTGACTTCGTCTCTGCATTCTGCCCAGACTATTTACGAATGTTAAGTGCAAAAATGGAAATGCGAAGATGCAGATAGGGGGAGTGAAAAGCATCAGTCACAAGAGCCTGATATACTTCAGACAAAAATGGAAACCAGTTGGCCAGTTTGTCTCCCTCAGATGCTCACGGGAACCGGGCCAAGAGATGTGAACTCACTCGAGAAGGAAACACATATTCTGAATCAAAATTCTGGAAGTGCTTTTTTGGAGACTGTGTTAGAAGTGTGATTGTAAGGCTTATGATAGAGTTTAGCTCTCTGGGAACCCGGTAAATACTCCATCTGCTACGTGAGTTAATTATTCCACTTGTGTGTGCTAAATTCTGGATTCTGATGGAAAAACAAACAGTATGGATTGAAGGGTCTGCAACCGAATGAGAGGGGATCTGGAGGTGAAAGGACAGGAATGGAATGGCTGGTGGGCCTAATCACTTAACAAGTACAGACGCTGAGAAAGTCTCTTCATTTTTGGAATCCTGAAAATCACTTTTGGAAAAGAAAATGAGGGAGCCTCCTAAGGTATTCTTCCCCAACAGTAGAAATTTTAGCTGGGTACAGGGCTAGGCAGAATAAAGCTGACATTTTCCCACCTCCCTTGCAGGTAGGTGTGGCCATGTTACTAAGTTCTGGCCAATGGCATGTGAGAGGAAGAGATGTGTATAGCTTCCTGTTAAGCCCTTAAAATAAAAGGGTTCGCTCTCCCTCCCACCCTTCCTCATCATACCACCTGGAATTAGGAGAGCTGAAAGGTCTTCTAGATCATCTCAGTGAGGGTCACACCTAAAGCCTGGACTCCTGATCAGCCCCAGACTATACACTCCCAACTGTCAACATGAGGGAGAAATCAATGCTCACCTTGCTTAACCATTGTTATTTGAAATTTATACAAAGAAGACAAATGTACATCTCAACACATATACAACAAATGGTGGCCTGGAAGGCTCAAAAGAAATCATAGAGAACACATCTTATACATATAAAGTGGTGCTTTCAACAGGTGTAGGGAATACCATTGTGGATGTTGACTGTTATCCCTGACCAAAGTCCATTTCCAACTTACTGGCATTCCCACAAATACAAACCAATTGTCCTTTTAAGGATCTACTCTCAGGCCCTATCATGTGAGGAGATATGACCCCATATTCCATTTCCAGAAGTGTCCAATCCGAACATCATCCAACTCCTCTGTCTATAGCAATTATTTCAGGGACACAGTTTTGAGCCAAGCTTAGCCAATGAGTATCAGACCCAGGATTTTCAAGTTGGTTGAGTGCTCCTCTACATTCTAAGGCCCTGGGTTTGATCGCCAGCACCACAAAAATGGAAGGAAGACATGGCAATCCACTCCAAAAGCAATGCCAAAACAATCAGCCATTGAAAATCCTAGGAATAACAGAGAAGCACTGACACAGTGCTGGACATGGCAGAGTTTTGGAGAGTGTTTCATTTTATTGTAGATAGGGTCACTGTAAGTCAGGCCTGACTCCATGGCACCTAACAGCAACAACAATGGGTAAGAGGAGCTCTGCTCACCCCGAAGTTGATTGGCTATAAAGGTAAAAACATGGAGCTCCAGAGGCTGTGTTGCTGCCACCTGAGGGGAACCTGCCTGAGAATGGAGCTAAGGCAGAGAAAAGCAGAGCCCACAGACACGTTCCTAATGACATGATTTGAATACCTAGACTCTGCTGTACCTGAAGCCTTCTCAGGTCTTAAACTTCCCAGAAAAGTGAACCAGTAAATTCATTTTCATTATTGCTGTTGTTGTTTTGCTTAGACAGTTTTAATTGGATTTTTTTCATCTAAATAATCCTAATAATACTAGTAACCTCAATAATAATATTAGTAACAATAATTACTACAGCTATCGCTTTTATCAGTACCATTACTTTAGGCGATGTATTGGCAAAGTCGACTCTCATCTGGCCTGTGCCTGTTTTCGTGAAGTTTTATTAAAATACAGTCACGCTTATTCTTTTACACATTATTTATGGTTGTTAAGTATTTATGGCTTCAACAGCAGAACCTGAGTCATCATAACAGGGGACCGCAGGGTATACAGAGTCAAAAATATCCCCTAACGGCCCCTGTGAGAACAGGCTTACCAACCTGTTTTACAGGGGAGCCGACCCCCACTGGGGGGGCAGGTGCCGGCGCACTTACCAGGAGGAAGGCGCGTGCAGTGGGGATCTTGTTGAGCTCCACCAGCAGCCGCAGGGCCTTCTCATGGTTGCTGCAGTATTCCTCATACACGCAGAACTTGTCCTTCTGCAAGACAAGGACGGAGAGACAGAGCTATGGGAAGCAGGCCACGGCAGGAGGGCAGAGGCCAGGCTCAGGCTGGGCCACGCTGAGCCAGCTGGCCAGGGAGGACAGGACTCCCAGGACCCTGGATAGGGGGCCGTGTTGCGACTTCAGCTACAGTAGCTCCCACTCACTTCAGGCCTCCTGGCTTCTGTCTCAGGTCTGCACCCAGCAGCCCCAGGTGACCTTCAGGGAAGCAGCACAGCCCGGGGATGGAGAGCAGAGACAGAGAGGCAGTCTTGGTGCTGCAGCTCCAGCTGTGAACTCAGGCAAGTTACCTGCCCTGTGCCCCTGTGTCCTCAATGGCAAGATAGAAAGGCCTGGGAGGGTTACAGCAGGGGGGCACTGCTGACCTCCAGATCACCCTAAGCCCAAAGCTGCTCTCTTTCCGGCCTAGAGGTCACCTGTGGGTCCCCAGGTCCCTCCCCATCGGCGTCTTCCAGTCCAGCAGGGAAAGAATCACTCTTGGCAGGAAGCTTGCAACTGGGCAGTCCTCATCCCAAAGGTCCCAGCACCAGCCAAAGCCCAAACAAGGATGTCCTGGGGGAGGAAAGGCTGGGGGCCTGGACCTCGGGGTCAGGTGGGCCAGAGACCCCAGGAAGCCAAGGAAGGAAGAGGTGGGTCTGCAAGGCAAGCAGCTGGTCTTGTTTCTGGATGGGAGGAAGCAGGGAGGAGGAAACCAGGGAGGGGGAGCACACTTCCCAATCAGCGCCCCCACAGCACCTGCACAGGTGGCCTGAGGACCAGGGCCCCTGCAGCCAGAGCCGATGGCCACATGAAGCATGGGCCAGGGACCCTGGTGCAGCCGCTCTGCTCTCTCAGACAGGGAGAAGGCAGCCACTCTGCGCTTGGAAGAGCAAGAAGTCTCTCGCCCAAAGTCTCTCATCTCTAATAGGGCACAGCCAGCATCCCAACCCTCACAAGCCTCATGCCAACACCCTGCTCAAGGTCCTGGCATGAAACAGGGACAGGAGCAAGAGGCCACTCACAGGGACAAATCTCAAGCCACAGATCCCAGACTAAGGTCTGAGGGCCCTGTGGCAGTAAGATGAAGCAAATTTGGCCCCGTGCTCTTTAAGGAGTGGGGGACCTGCGGGAAGTTGGTCCGCCTCCCTGTCCCTCAGGTTCCCCATCTATCAACAGACAGCATAACAGATCCCCATACTTGGGCCAGTGAAGGATTGCAGAGGGAATAGCCCCGGACACACAGTGCTGTAGGGTGCTTCCAAATACCCCCTAAGAATCAGCTACAGACAGACACCATCAGCAAACACGGATCGCTAGAGGAAAAGACCAGGACCGACAGCGTCGCCATGACCCAGGCCACACACACACACACACACACACACACACACACACACACACAGAGGCATACATCGAGGGAGAAATAACACTGATACACACTCCGAGGGTCCACAGAAGACCCAAAGCAGTACTCCACACAAGCTGTATCCTGCAAACCCCTCACCCCAGCAGCCACACACGGAACCACGCAGAGCCACGAGTCATCCTCATGCAGGCTGCGCAGCCCACCGCAAGGCTGACACAGAAAGGAGAGCAGAGTCAGAAACGAGGGACCCCAGCACTCCCAGAGCAGACTGTCTCCCTTCCCACAGGTCCCCATCGAGCCCAGGGGACTATGATGGCCCAGGAGAAGGTGAGAAGCCTGGCCGGGGTGGGGGACTCCCCAGCCACTGGTAAACCACGAGATGGGCTGCTGGACACGTGTGGAATCAGGCCTCAGCTACAGGCTTGAGAGGCACCTGTGGGAAGAGGGAGGAGGCCATTCCTGTGGGTGATGCCAGCCGCCCTACATCACAGTCGGCCTCTCCTGGGCCACTGCGGGGCTGCAGAGGCAGCCTGCGCGCTGGGCGCCAGTGCAGGAGTGAAAGATGCTTTTGGCCCCTGGGTCCCCTTCTCCTCTGGGTGCCCATCTCCTCCCAGCCCCTGTCCAGGGAGCTCCACAGGCACAGGGTCGGCATCTGGATGGTGGGAATGAGGACAGACGTGCCCTGCAAGCAGCAGGCACTGTGACCTTCTGGCGAACAAAGCAAGAAAACGGAGGAACCGAGACCTCAGATGGCCCCTTGCACCAGCTCCAAGCTTCTTCCCAGGTGACCTGTCACCCACACTGGACCAACGCTAGCCCTCCAGGACTCATCGTCAATTTCTGGAAAGGAAGCTCTCTTTGAAGTGTGATTGCTGAGCTGACAGTCCCAGCCGGGGGCTGCTGAGGGCTCCTCGGCCACCCCATGAGGCGTGGCCCCCATACATGGCCACCCTCAAAGAAGGAAACCAACACAGAACAGAGCCCCGAGAGAGAGAAAAGTCAGGTCCTGAAAACGTCCTAGGGGCTGCCGGATCCAGCCATGCCTGACACCAACACACCCGCCTGGACATTTCACTTATATGCACCCCGCAAAAAGTCCGTTCTGTGTTCAAGCCTATCTGAATTGCTGTTTTTGTCGCTTACAGTGAAGACCGTCTTGAGACAGGCACATTCTGAATATGAGAAGAAAATGAAAACTCTGGACCCCAGCTTTGCGACAAGATAGTTTCCCTGCCCACTTCCATCTGCACTGCAATGGGGATGGGCCAAGAAACAGGGACAAGTCTGGTTCTCCCCACGTGCCAACACCAATCAACAGCAGGACTGCTGGGACATGCTGACGAGGACCCAGGCCCCCTGGGGAGCCCAGAGGCTGAGCGCCCATGTTTGCCACAGGTGGCGAGGGGAGCAACGGGGAGCTCGCTCACCCCCCAGCCCCTTCTCTGACCTGGTCTGCAGGTCTCCCTGTGAGAGGGGCAGGGCTCAGGCTTGAAACCTAAAACAGTTAAACTCAGCAAAAGGCAACCTCCCCTTCTCAAAAGCCGCCCAGCTCAACCACCCCGCGTCTTTCCCTCAAGCCAGCCCAGCTGTGGACAGGCCCGGGACCCTGCAGACCTGGAAATGCTGCCCTCGACAGCTCTGAGTTCATGCATTCTGCTTCCTCCCAGGGACCCGAGCCACATTTAGCCAGCAAGCAGCACACGCACAGCTAGGCGCACACAGATGTGGTGGGTGGGGCCCTGTGGCTGCTGGCTTGGGATGTGCAGAAGGAGAAGCGGACAGTGCTCAGCTGGAGACACCTGGGGAGGAGGTCTAGTCCCCCAGGGGCCACGGAGATTGTCAGGGGTGGTGGCTGCTGTCCACAGCACCCAGCAGGTGACGCTGGCTCTGTGGGGACCTTGGGCTACAAACCACAGCCAGAAAGACTGAGCCCAGAGAAGGGGAAGGAGGGGGTGTGGATGACCCTCCCCTCCAGGAGGGGCAAGCAGAGGCAGGGCTCCACCTGCAAGGGTCTCCCCAACCTATCACTTAACTATCTACACAGCCACAGGGACACGGGATTAAAGTGCTTCTTCCAACTTTCAGAACAAAATCCACCTCCCTACCTTGGCCACAAAGCCCCACAGGACCCAGCTCTGTGATATCCTGACCTGTTCACCCCGCTCCAATCACAGGGCCTCCCTGTTGCCCTCCACTGTGCCAGGCTCGCCCCTGCTCAGAGCTGCCGCCCGCTCTTCCCTTGGTCTGGAACACCTGCCTGCAAAGTCACCCCACCTCCCCACCCAGAAGCAGAAACCCAGGACGCCCCACCGAATCCTAATTTCAGATGCCCAATATCCATGTGTCTCAAATACCACACGAAGCAGACAGACATGAAACAATTACTAGATATCTACCTGAAACTTGAGTTTACTTGGGGGCCCTGTGTTCCTACTTGCTAAGTCCAGCAACCCTGACCCTGACCTTCTGATATGAAGTAGCCTGAGATGCGGTCACTGTGAACTCGGTCCGCACTTGACATTCTCCCCAGTCCGCATGGCCGTCTGGAATGACCTCATCTACCCACTCACCCTCTGTGCTTATAGCCCGTGGCGCCCCGGGCACCTGGGATGATGTCTGTCCAATGGAGCACCACTTCCTCAGAGCCTGCTACTGTGCCTGGCACTCAGAAGACTCTCACACATATCTCAGGAGAGAGTGTCGCATGTTGTTGTTGTTGTTGTTATTGTTGTTGTTGTTGTTGTTGTGTGCCGTCGAGTTGGTATCCGACTCATAGCGACCCTCAGGGTTTTCAATGGCTGAGTGCCTCGGGATTGCCTTGGGAGTAGATTGCCAGGCCCTTCTCCCATTTTTGCGGTGCTGGGAATTGAACTCGGGGCCTCAGAGACTGCAGCGCAGCGCTCTACCCATTGAGCTAAATCCCAGCCCAGAGTGTCGCATAAGATGGTGAAAATCAGGCTCCCAGCCCAATGTCTCAGCTCTAATCCAGCTCTGATGCCTACTAGCTATGTGAACTGGTGCTGTAACCTAGTCTTCTGGCCTCAGTTTCCTCAGCTGTTAAGCAAAGCAGTGCACCACCTCTAAAGGCTATTGTGAAGCTATAAACAGTCAACAAGTGTCAACCACTTACAGCTACATCAGCACGGAGAAAGGGGATTCTTGACACCAGTTTGTGATGAACTCAGTGGGTAGGGGTTGGGTCTGGGGGTTAGGAGTGAGGGACTCTCCTCGGCTACTGACCAGGTGAGCCAGGCCCTGCCCTCTCCCGACGGGTGCCCCGCAGAGCTCTGCGCCATGGCTACATCCCCCAGGACAGCAGATCCAGGGATGGAGTAAAGGAGGAGGGGATGAGACTGCCCTGGGGTTGGAGGGGACACCATGCTATACCCACAGGTCCCTCAAGGAAGGCACAGGTCCCTTTGCCCAGCAGCTGGCAGTGCTGGCCATCAACCCCTCCCCGGGACCTGCATGCAGGCTAAACAGCTGCCTGAAGTCCCATGGGCATTTAGGGATGACCCATGTCCCGCCCAGGAATCATGGGTTAAAAGGCCCAAAGCTCCCCTCACTGTCACTGTGCATAACCACCCCAAGACTGTGCCAGCTCACAGTCCTTCTAGTTGGGACAGTTGAGGCTGGCACAGAGCCTGTGCAACCTCACCAGCTGCTCCCATGAGACCACCTGCCCGCTAATCCCCAGCTTCTGGAAATCCAGACCAAGGCAGGGACTGCTTTAAAAATCCTGAGAAAGGACAGATGCAGTGGTACACAGCTGTCCTCCCAGTAACTCGGGAGGCAGAGGCATGAGGATCATGAGTTTGAGGCCAGAGTCAGCCTGCATAACTTGAGAGCCTATCTCAAAATAAAAAATAAAAAATAGGCTAGAGGTGCAGCCCAGTGGTAGAGCACTTGCAAAGTAAGCGTGAGGCCCTGGCTTCAACCCCTAGTACTGCCACAAAAAAATAAAAATAAAAAATAAAAAATAAATCTCTAAGACAAACTGACTCATGGATCCTCCATGATCACAAGAACAGAGGTGAGAAGATTTTACATTTTAAATTAAAACTATGACTTTAAATTAAAAACACTGACTCACACCGAGAAAACCGGCAGCTTGTTCTCAATTGTTGCAACTAGCTGACAGGTTCTGGGGTGGGTGTGACAGTCAAAGTCATACCAGTCTAACATGGCATCTCCCCTTGAGGAAAGCCGGGTGGCCTTGGCTGAGGTGGGTGGGCAAGAGTTTTTGGACAGAACCCAGCGATAATACTGGGTTCAATTACATTTGTTCTTATAAGTACCATTTGTTTACAGCAAGAGTCATTCATTTTCCATCCCCAGTGGTGGTATAAACTGCTCTTTTCAAATATGTTTGTTTAAGGTTTTTAAGAGAATCCGATTTTGAAGGATTAAACAAATAATACCACAAGGGGCGTCTAGATATGGAAAAAATTACAGTCAGCCTGTGAGTCTCTGACCTACAGAAGTCTGGCTTAGCTGTCAGGAAGGTGCAAAGCCCCGTCTGTCTCTTATACAGTTGTGACCTTGGGCTTGACTGTCAAGTGGGGTGGTAAGCTTGGGCTAGACTCCATCTCTGATGCAGGGACAGGACAGTGACCATGACAAAGTCCCTGTCCTCGTGCTGCTAATATTCTAGAGGGGGTCACAATAAACAAGAAGGACCCAAACAAAAAGCCAGGAACGGCTCAGCACCTCCTAAACAGTGAGGAAACCAGAGTGGTAGGTGGGGGGGAGGGAGGTCCCAAGAAGGGGCAGGCCTGGAGGGTGTGGGGGTTTTATTCTGGTGAGGCGGAGACTTGAAGGGTTCCAGAAGTGAAGTGAGGAAGCCAGGCTTATGCTTCAGTGGGTCTGTGGCAGCCGAGAGGAGAAGCCACCTCCAAGACACTTCATTTTGTCCACGTCCTGGACATCACAGGGTCAGGGCCTTGCAGTAGCTTTGGGAGGCTGGAGGACGGGCCCCGCGGAGGTCCAGGGCGGCTCACAAGTCACCAAGAGCCTGAACTGTGGCCCAGCAACCCCAGGCCTGGGGACCGTGCACAAGGCTGTGCCACAGGGAGCCTGGGGGAGCAGAGAGTGTGGCCACTCACAGGGACGAGCATGCGCAGGTCAGGACTGAGGAAACACCAACCGAGGGCTTATGACGGGTCAGGCGCCAGGGCCTTCATTCAGTACCTCAACCATGCTAGCGGGTCGGCTCACCACCCCCTTTCCCAGGTGAGAAGACTGAGGAGCACAGCTGGGAGGTGGCAGCAGGTGCACAGACAGGTGGCCGGCTCGGCACACCGGGCCTAATGTAAGGACAGTGCTCAGAACTGCCTGGCACACAGTAGGTGCTCACTAAATGTGCTAGGCTACTGTTCTGTTCACGTGGCAGGCATTCCTCCGTCTCTTTGCGACAAGACACGCAGGGGTGTGATGGGACTCCAAGGAGGATGCGCATTGGCTTCTCAGGAGTCCCAGGGACACCCGCCCAGAACGACTTCCCACCAAGGCTGAGCGCCCAAGGTCAGCGCCAACCTCATCAAACACTGGTCCGATGAGGCCCTGAGGGTCCTGGCAGAGCAGAGGAGGAGGGTAAGGGAAAGAGGCTGCACTGCCTGTGCGGAGCCCAGCCCAGTCCCACTTGTCCCCTGGGGAATCCTGCACAAAGACAGGGTGAGGGAGCCCCCATGGTGACCCGAAAACCCAGGGAGCCCAGCGTTACTGGCAAGCTGGAGGAAGTCCCTGGAGAACCTTCTCCAATGTGCCCAAAGCACAGACTATCCCATTCTGAGCTCAGGTGGTGGACTCCTGGCCAGCCCTGAAGCCACCTCCTCCTGAGAGCGTTCCCTGATGCTCACGGCTGACCCTCACAGTGGCATCAGCTCAGTGCCAGCCCTGCCAGGTACTTCACTCAAATTCACTCACTTTATCCGTCATTTCCCTGAGTGCAAAGCTGGAGACTGAGGCAGAGAGGTGAAGTGGCATGCCCAAGGTCTCTCAGTGGTTCAACCGTGGAACAGGGGTGTGGGCCTCAGCTACTGGTTACCTCACCCCATCCCTGGATCCTTCCTCAGAAGGAGACAGGGCAGGATGGCCATCTCTCCTGGCTTTCATCTTCTAACTCAAAAACATTTGCCGGACCCCTGCAGCCACTCAGCCGGAAGCTGCAGGAGGCACGAATCTCAGGCCTTGTGAGACCAGGAGGGGTGCTTTGCCGTGGGGAAGGGTCCCACACAGCACAGGGGAGAAGGGACAGAAACATGGCCCTCGTGGGTGGGTTTAGCCCCACAGCAATCCTGGAGGAAGAGGGAGGCTAAAGACACCAGCCCTAGCCTGAGCATCCAGCAGCCCGAGGGGGCTCCAGGCATCAGACAAACCCGTGGGGGGGCTGGGCGTAACTCGAACCCAGGGCTGTCCAAAGCAAAGCACATCCTCCTGGTCACTGGCTGCCTCTGCCGGTTGTTCTGTGGCAGAAGGGTCCTCCAGGCCAGGTCAGGGGGCCCCAGGCCACACTCGTTGTAAAGGCAACAGAAAGGACAGTCGCTAAAGCCTCGGGTCTGCAGAGCTGCCTGCTTCCCTGTGCTCCTGTGGTGCAGGGCTGGGCCTGCTTGGGCCCCCGCCCCTCACAGCAGCTCCACCTCCCAAACAGGCTGCTGAAGTCCCCCAGAATCCCCCAGGCCCAGACACTGTACTCACAAATCTTAAGAAAACGTTCCCAAGTTCATGCTGAGACTGAGGCTCGGGGTGTAAACAATACTCCAGGGCGGCCAAGAAGTCCTTGTGAACCTCCAGGATGTCCTCGATGTTGGAGAACAGGATCTGTGAGAGGAAAGGTGAGGGCGGCGTTAATCAGCTTAGAGGGCAGGCACAAGGCAACCCTGGGGCAGGCGAGCGGCCCCCGCAGCCAGGATAACACCCCTCAAACAGCAACAGCAAAAATGCTGCCTCCAGCTACTGACCAGGGGCAGATGCTGCGCTCAGAACTTCACGCTCACTGATCCCATCCAATCCTCGCCACAGGCCGTGGCAGAAACTACTGTCAGCCCTAATTCACTGATGAGGAACTGAGGCTCGGAGAAAAGAATTAACACCCAGAGCCACATGGGGCATCCAGCAGGGGTGTGAAAGAGTGTCACACACGGTGTACAGACGCATCACACCCCGATGACACAGCAGCGTCGAAAGACAGGACGATCTGTGATGACCAGGGTACCTGCACGCAGCTGTTCCCGTGATAGGCAGAAGCAAATATGTAAGAAAGGCCATTTGAAAGGTACGGCTTAAATGCACACACGTGGTATATGAGGCGGTAGGCACCTCATTTCCATCTATAAGGTTAGAATGTGCATACCATAGGATCCAGTTAGTCTATGTTTTAGAATTTAAGTTTTTTGAGTTTTTTGTTTTGTTTTTGCAGTGCTGGTCATACAACCTAGCGCCTTGAGCGTGCAAGGCAAGCCCTCTACTACTGAGCTACATCCCCAACCCTGGGAGTTTTGAGACAGGATCTCGTTATGTAGCCTGGGCTGGCCTGGAACTCACAATCCTCCTGCCTCCGAAGTGCGGGGATTACAGGCATGTGCCACCATGCCTGGCAGAGTCTAATCTTTTGTTTTGTTTTATGTTTTTGAGACAGGGACTCGGTACATAGCCAGGCTGGCCTCAAACTCACGATCCTCCCACCTCAGCCTCCCCAAGTGCTGGGATTACAGGCGTGCACCACCACACTCAGCTTCAGAACTCAGTCTTTCAATCCGTCCTGTTCAACTAGGAGAAACTCTTCCTCCAGGAGACATTTGGCAATGTCTGGGGACATGTTTGGTTGTCACAAATGGGGTGGGGGTGCTCCTAGTTGTTTCACAGACAGAGGCCAATCATGTTGCTAGCTTCTCAAAAACATACAAGATGGCCCCCATGACAAAAATGATTAGGGCCCAAAGTGCCAACAGTGCCAAGGGTAAGAACTGAGTGGCTGGCCGACTACAGACACTGCAGCTTCCTTTGTAATAATGATGATGATGATGATGATGATGATGATGATGATGATGATAATGGAAAATAGCCAAATACCAATCTGCAGGGACTAGTTAATGAAGTTATAGCTAAATAAATTCCACACACTGGAATATTATGTAGTCTGTCAAAAGGATCTGTAGATTCCATATATGTATCTGAATGTGTTTATAAATCTAGATATTTTATATATATGGATACGGAATCCCATAAAGATCTTCGATACATAATTTTAAATAAGGGGGAAACTCAAGGTGCCAAACAGGATTTCATTACAGGCCTATTTGTGTCAAAGAACACCAAAACAAGGCCACTTGTACCTATGACAGTAGGAACAGACTTCTTGAATGATGATACAATTTGGTAACTATAGGGCCTGAATTAGGAGGGGACTAAGGGAGGTTTTCTTTGTACTTAAAGTGCTTTTAAACTGCAAAAGTTCCATTTTCCTTTAGTAAGGTAAGTGCATTGCTAAATTTAATTTTTGAAGAAGGCACTCACAAGATTCATTCCAAAAAAAAAAAAAAAAAAAAACCCAGTAAAATGGACATGGGGAGGGGTATCTCTCCCATTCAGAATCTGATGTGCCAGGCTCCCAAGTGGCCCTGGGGAGACAGCAGGGAACTGACGAGGCCCCCACAGAGGTAACCTTCTAGTTGGAAGCGGAAAGGCAACAAGGAAGGTAAGCAAGAGTTTTGTTTCCAAAGTGGTAGGAAGCACTAGAGACAAAATAAAAATAGGACTCTCAGGATGGGGAGAGGAGTAATGTGCAAATTCAAATGCCTGTGGTGGGTGGGGACGGCCACTCTGAGTCAAAACCTAAAGGAATAAGGACCAATGGTATGGGCCCTTCAAATGCCCCAGAAAATTACAGAGGGAGATAGCCAGAGGGTGGGCAGGGAGGGCAAAGGGGCTACATCTCAGTCCTCAGTTATGCCAAGCCTGAGGGGCCCAGAGCCCCTCTTCCTCCTCAGCCTCACTGGCTGAATCTGCTATGTTGAAGCCATATATTCTAGATCCTACTCTTTTACTTATTTCAAGGAAGTATTATAAAATTATATCCAAAAGAAATGAGCAATGTCCACCCAGAGGCATATACAAAATTGGTGGTAATAGCCAAAAACTGGCAATACTATCCATCCACAGGAGAATGGAGAAGTAAACGGTGGCACATTCATGTTGTGGAATATTACAGAGCAATGAAAAAACATAGGCCAGGGCTGCATACAGAAAAACGGGCAAATGCCACAGACATCTTGGTGAGTAGAAGACACTGGACACAAAAGACCTCACTTTGACATCAAGGTCAAGGACAGGCCAAAACAATCAGTGGCCCCGGAAGCCAGTGTTACCTCTGGCAGAGAGGACTGACTAATATGGGGCAGTGAGGCTGTTGGGGCAGGAATGTCCCCTGTCTCCCCCTGGGTCATGGGAACACAGGTGTGGCCATATGTGAAACCCACCACACTCAGCACTTAGGACCTCAGCCCTTACCATGTAGGAGTTACTTGTACCTCATAAAAAAGGTAATTTCTGCTGGATGAGGTGGCACATGCCTGTAATCCCAGCAGCTCGGGAGGTGGAGGCGGGAGGATTGCAAGTTTGAGACCAGAGGCAATCTGCGTAACTTAGTGAGACCCTATCTCAAAAAGTAAAAAAAGTGGGCTGAGGGTGCAGCTCAATGGTCCAGCACTTGCAAAGCATGCAAGGCTGCTTTGGGGGTTCGACCCCCAGTACCGCAAAAAAAAAAAAAAAAAAAAAAAAAGGTGATTTCTTAAAAACTATAAAAAGTTACAGCATAAAATTGTAATAAATAACTTTTAAGCTACAATAATATGTAATAAATAATCGGTGCTCAGTAATATTTGCTGGATAATAAGTAAATGAATAAACGAATGAATGAATCTATAATGAGCTTAGATCCCAGCACATAAGCCCCCATTGCCCCATGGCCCAGTACCAGCTATACAACACAGTCCTCCAGCAGAGCCT
This sequence comes from Pedetes capensis, assembly GCA_007922755.1. NCBI lineage: Eukaryota > Metazoa > Chordata > Mammalia > Rodentia > Pedetidae > Pedetes > Pedetes capensis. The sequence goes on from VMDO01003015.1 coordinate 58,831, forward strand.
TTTACACGTCTGAGCCTCAGTTTACCTACAAAAAAGTGGGCTTAGATTTATCAATGTGCAAGGCCACCACACTGATGAGTCAGGACATTTGGTGGGGGCAGGGATCTTCCTTGTGTAAGTGTTTTGTAAATCCTGGGCATCCCGGGTATGCATGCCCCTCATCTTTCCGTTTCCCCTCGGCCCAGAACCTTCAGGGCCCAAGGGCTGCGAGGCAGCTTCCCAGAGAGTGAGGTCACAGAGGGCCAGGCCAGGGCACAGGGCCCCAGCTGAGCACACAGAAGGCCCATTGATACCCTCCCAGATTCCCCAGAGCTGCAGCTGAGATGAAGCCAGGCCCAGTTACTCATCAGCCCTGTCTTGACACTTGGTGCCCAGCGCAGGGGTGGGAGGGCAGCTAGCGGCTGCCAGGCCCCCAGGGCACTCGGGAAGGGATTTTCCACTGGCTCCAAGCCTGGGGCCCGGACATGGGAGGCTGGAAGACCGCGCGGCCACATGGACCCAGGAGAAAATGTCTTGCATTGGGGTGCAGGGAGCAGGGCCTGGGGTGGATGCCACCTGGCATCCACCAAGCTGGCCTGGTCACACGACGTCCCAGGACAGAGGCCCCGGGGCCGCAGGGAGCAGGCTGGGGACCGAGGTCGGCGACCAGCGGTACTGCTCCCCCTCTGCACTCTGGGAGGAGCAGGGCACGCGGTGCAGGGACGATCCACAGCGGGGCCCGTCTAGTGTCCCCACCTTGACATTCTCCTCCGTGAGGCCCTTCTCCACCGAGTCTGCCACATTCTGCCGGATGCGGTGCAGGAACGCCTGTGGACAGAAGGGACAGCGGTGAGCGTCTGCGCCTCCCAACGCCCCGGGACACCCACAGAAGGGACGCAGGCTCAAAAACCAACCAGGACCAGGAGGCTCCACAGTCCAGGGACAGGAGCAGCGACCACAGAGGACTCACTCTGCTGATCCGTTCACTGCGCTGGGCTGCCCTTCACTCCTGCACGGCACCAAGCCTTTCATAAGCATCTGCTACGCCCGCCCCACCCCACACCTCCAGGAGGCCCTCCCTGTTCTCATGCACTCAACACTTTCCCATCTTCTACTCTAAGCCCTTTGGACAGATAAGAAACTGAGGTTAAACCATCTACACTAGCTCTTAAGGGACAGGTCGAGGTAAGAAGGGAGCATGGCTGAGATGAGGCCTTAACCCCGCACCCAACTAGAGAGGTCAGGTTTGGAAACCGGTGGGCTTGGGTTTAAACTGTTGATCTTTTTCCTTCCTGCTCTGTGACCTCCAGAAAGTGAAATAGTGTCTCTGAATCTTAGCTTACTCTTTCCAAATATGGGTACCACAGCAACACTGTGCCCAGCTTTCAAACAAAATAAGGCAAAGTGGACGGAAGCTCCAGGAAGCAGGGACCTCGGCTCTCTTGTCCCCAGCTGTACCCTCAGGGCTAAGAGCAGTGCCTGGCACACAGTAGGTACTCGGAAATCAGAGGAGGTATGGAATGTGCCCAGCACAGGGCCCACTGGAAGTCAGCAGATCTCACTTCCAGGAGGACATGGGGGCAGGGACAGGAGCCCCTGGAGGGTGCTGGGCAGGACGTCCAGGCTCCAGCCCCGAAGACAGGAGACAAAGGCAGGGCAGGGGGAGGGCAGGAAGCGGGGGCCCTCACTGACCTAGATGGGGCTTCCTGTCCCGGTTTCTGCACACGAGCTGGGCCACCACAATTGTGCTGGGACAATGGTAGGCTGGGGCCACCCACGGAGGACCTGCAAAGAAGCCTGCGCTCCCTCTCATGTGACCCGGAGAGAGGCCAGCAGGAGCTCTGGGCCCAGCCCTCTGTCGCCAGCCAGCACTGGCGGGTGGCTAAAGGTCCCTCCAGGGCGACGGTCCAGAGCCTTGGGGCGCTCGGCCCCTGAAGCTCTCATCTCAGCCCTCGGGGTTCCCAGAGCTGCCTGGGCAGCTCCACCCAGGTCTGGATAGCCTGCTGCCCGCCCAGTGTCCTCTTTTAATGACGACAACCACAATGAAGGGGTCGGAGAAAGACAGAGAGAGCACAACAGACACCCACAGACCCGTCACTGTCTGGCTTGGGCCGACTGTCAGCCCATGCCGAGTATGCTTGGACCGCTGGAGAAAGGACAGTCATGAAGCCAGGGTGCAGGAGGGGAGCCACCCCTGGCAGGGGCCCTGGGCATGCCAAGGCCGCAGCGGGACTCAAAGAGAGCCAAGGTCGCATGCTACTGAGTGCCCCCCCATGTTGACCAGGAAGCCTCTCACACCCCGCCCTGACCTCACTTACGGGAACCAGGTGCCAGAGAAAACGCCGCTCTGTGCCATCACAGGCACCTGCTTTGGCACCTCCCCTTTCCCTCCGCATCACAGCCTCCACCACTGCCCTCGGTCACACAGGTGCACATGGCACACCTGTGCTGGTGGGGCGCAGGCGTGTGGGTCCCTCAGTGACACAGGTGCACAAGCTCCTCCAAGTGGCACATACCTCACCGTCCACTAGGGCCATGTTTGGCTTGACGGGAGAGAGATGCGTGGCTCCCCAATGTGACTGGACCAGGCTCTGCCCTACCCAGCAGTGAGCGAGTTCCCACCACCCACACCCAGCAAGATGCTCCCCACCTCCCACTGGTTCACAGGACAGTCATATGCTGAGACCTGCAGAGCCCCAGCACACACGCGTTTCAGTCTTCACTGTGGACCCCCTGGGAGGCCTTGTGGTCCATTCTACAGGTGAGGAAGCCCGAGATCCGGCGGTGGATGGACCTAACAGGCCACCCAGTCAGAAACCAGCAGGGCAGACCCAGGCTAGGTGGCCTGGGAGGGAGGAACCAGAGAGGCTGCTCCCTGCACTCCTGACACTGTGTCTCCGAGTGCCCAGAGCTCGAGGCTGAACCAGGAGACTGGTGTGATTGATTGGTAATGCCTGCCACAGCTAGGAGGGGGTCAAGGAGGATCACAGGTCTGCCACCTATCACCAGCTCCTGCTCTACTAGGTCCAGCAGTGAGAGGGTGAGAGCACAGAGGTTAGAACCAGGTCCCCTGTGCCAGGCCCATGTTGCCCCCACCCCACCTTAGAGCATAGCTCTCAACCTGCAGTGGCTCTGCCCCTGGGAAGTTTCTGGCCAAGTCTGGGGACATTTCAGTTGTCATGGCTAGGAGGAGGTGCTCCTGGTTTGCAGTGAGTATAGGCCAGGACTCTGCTCCTGAGAGTCCTCTAGGGCCCAGGTTGGCCCCCAGAGATGAGCCAGGCTCCAGACCCCAGCAGGCCCAGGCAGAGAGAGTCTTGCTTAGAAGGGGTCTATGGAAACCTGGACCGAAATCCAGCCCATTCCACGCAGCCCTGCAGACGTGGCTCTTCCAACCACTGCGCACACTCGCTCAGCTCCAGCCTCCCTGGCCTCCTCACTTCTTGACCTGACCTCAAGCCTGTCCCCCATCTTGGCCTTGGCAGGGAAGACCCCCTCAGAGAGGACCCCCAGAACCCACGTAAAGGAAGGGCTCACCACCACGCTGCTCAGCCAGCTCCACCTAGCATCTTTCCTGGTGGGTGATGCGCTTGGCCAGAGGTTGTAACAGAGCTGACCATCCCATGTCATCTCCCTCACTGTGCCCATTTTACAGAGCAGGGAACTGAGGCCCTGCCCAGTGAAGAGCTCCCCCAAAGCCACATGACTAACAAGTGGCAGCGCTTGGCCCCGGACCCATGCTGTCAAGGCCTGGTGGGGAACGTGCCCCATCACACAGGCACAGTGAGTAACTGTGGGCCACAGGCCACATTTGCCTTGGAAATAGGTACCAGCTGCCCTCAGAGAGCCCAGGGGAGTCGCCATCTGTCTGTAAGAGGTGGCCACAGCCTTGGGAGGATAAAACCCTCCCCAGAGATTAAAAAAAGACAAAAAGGCCTTGAAGTCACTCTCCGAGACTGACACTGGCAACCTGATCTGCCAAGGGACAGGCCCGGCAGCCCCCAAGGACGCCCTACCTCAGCTGGGGTGACCTCACTAGACATATGGCGAAACCCGAGAGGGACGGGGGAGACAGGGAGAGGGGCGAGGACAAAGGCAGGGAGGCACCCCTAGGATGCCCCCCCCATCCTGTGGCCAGGAGTCTGGGGAAGCAGGGGGTCACAGAAAAGTAGGGCCCCAACATCTGTGTCAGAATAAGCTAGCCTGACAACAGCAGCGGGGGCGCTGCACGGCTGCACTGAGTGGCCCCACACAGCAAGACTTGAGAACTCCAACGGTCCAAGGACCCCATCAAATCCCCCAATCCCATGGCACTTATTCTATGGAGAAAAAGAAATCTCACACGTGGCACAGAGGTTTAACTGCCACATGACTCACAATTCCATCACCAGGGGTTCGGTTAAATCCATCATCCCCTGTCTCAGCAGAGGACGGTCATGCTGGAAATGGTCTGACTGGGGAAAAGCCGTTGGTGCAGCTTTAATCAGGAAAAGGTCAATGTACAGGCATACATATGGCATAATCTCACCGGGGGTTCAATAAATCACTCATGGAAAAGCAGTATAGGAGACATCCTACGCCATGCAGGAGTATGGCCAAGGGAACCACCTGTCCCCAGGATTCATTCTTTCCTTTCCCTCAGTCCTAGAACTCCAAGTCTGAGACCAAAACACTACCTTCCTGCCAGCTTCCCTGGCAGCAAGGTATGGTCATATGCCTAAACTCAAGCCAGCAGGGTATAAGTAGAAATCTCACATACGGCATCTCAGAAATATCCTTGGAGGTGGAAGGGGAACGGGCAAGGATTCTCTCTGTTTTTCCTCCTTCCTACTGACTGGATCACAAATGCAAGGACTAGAGGTCAAGCAGCCATCTTGTACCATGAGATAGATGGAAGCTGGATGTTGAAGAGGACAGAGTAGAGATACTATATTGTGTCCCTAATGATAGTGGAGCTAACACATATGCCCTATTATTATTGTTAGGTGCCCTTGAGTTGGTATCTGACTCACAGTGACCCTTTGTACAACAGGTGAAACACTATTGTCAGTGCTTCTCTGCTGTTCATAGGGTTTTCAATGGCTGACTGTTTTGAGATTGTTTTAGGAGCGGGTTGCCAGATCCTTTTGCCATTTTTTGTGGTGCTAGGGATCGAACCCAGGGCCTTAGAGAGTGCAGAGCGACACTACCAACTGTGCTACACCCCAGGCCATTTCTTCCTGTAAGAACAAATAAACTGTACTTGGGGTCTCCATACTATTTGTTCCATGGACACAGCAGGCACTTTCCACCTCAGGGCCTTTGTACTTGCTGTTTCTGTTACCTGAAATTACTCTCCAGATACCTACAGCTCCCTGCTCTATTTCATCTCCATCTGTCACTTCTAAGGCCTCCTCCTCCTTCCCAGCTAAAGCCAAAGCCCTCCCTCCCCACACCCCCTTCACCTCCTTGCAGCTTTCCCTCCACTCCACCTATCCGCTTCTTCCTTTGCTGTCTGACCCCTCAGTGCCAGCCCCAGGAAGGGGGTGGCTTGTCACGGGGCCTCCACCCTGAGCCTAAATCAGTGCCTGGCATGAATCAGGTGCTCACTAAAAATGGGTCCAGCTTGTCTGTTCTCCATGATGGTCGCAACAGGTGGCCGTGCATGTCCCCAGTCAGGAGACAGGGTGCTGGAGGCAGACTGCCAGACTCGGCCTCGCCTGCACCTAGAACACCTGGGCCCCAGAGCCTCGTCCTGCCAACTGCAGGTGAGGACTGAATTCAGCACCACCTTAATGGCAGGAGCGACTCCATGTTTCCTCTGTCCCCTGCTGGGAGCCCCTCACACCCTACCACCTGCAGCTCCACAGTAAGTGTCCACTGCAAGGATAGGCCCCTGAACTCCACATTGCCCTTGACCCTGCTGAGTGGCTGCTTCCCTGGCCCCAGGGCCCTGCTCTTTAGACCTAAAAACCACAGGAGAGTTAGAAGTAGGTGCTTTGGCTCCAAGCACAAGCATATGCAGAACAGACCCAGGCACCCAGCTGGGGAGGCGCTTGCTGCAGAGGGCAGGAGGGGCTGCAGCACATCAGTTCCCATGACGGGGGCCTGCTGGGTTCCCAAAAGCAGAGCCCAGCGTGGGAATCAGCGTGCAGGTGGCCCATCGGGAGGTGGTCCCAGGAGACCAGAATGGACAGAAGCGAGTAAGGAAGGAGGTACAGCCAGGCAGGTTTCACCAAGGGGACTGGCTGAGACAGGGAGGGACCCCAGTGCGAGAGGATGGGGCTGAGGAACCCACACCCAGTCCTGACTCCACAGGGTGTTTTTCCTTCCCGAGCTTTGGTCATGTCCTCTGGGAAGTGGGGATGATGAGGGGGCCCCACGGCAGCAACCAAACAGCATGTGCAGTGAGCGGGGCCTGGTGCACAGAGCGTGCTCAGCAGGGCGCAAGCCGGGGGCTCTGCACCCTGCCCTGCGCTCACAGAGGATCTTCAGGGACCACGGCACGTGGTGGGCAGACAGGAGCCCAGCGTGTCACCTGAGGAAGCCCCAGCGCAGGTCAGGGCTCCTATGTGCCCACACACCCCACATCACTTGACCTTCCCCCCGACTGTTTTTCCATCCTGGAACCAGCTCTCTGCAGAGGCCGGAGACTCCAGAGGTGAGAGGAGAGACAGGGAAGCTCTGGATACTGCATGGCATCCAGTCCTCTCTCCACTCCGCAAAGCCACCGTGTGCCCTCGCACCCTGCCGCCCTCTGCCCTCTCCACCCACTGCCAACCACGCAGCCTCCAGAGACGCTGACTCCTGAGTCAACCTCCTCCTCCTCGGAAGACAAGGGGACAGTCACTGAGGTTTATGCAAGATGGTACAGATGAACCCTGACTACAAAGGCTTCCTGGAAGAAGTGGGCTGGACCACAAAGAGGGACAGGAAGCTCTCAGGGTTGTGTTCCAGGGTGAGGAAGCCTCTTGGGGGAGTGTGGGGAGCTATTTCAGGGACAGGTTTGGGGGCAGGCTGTCTGGAAAGCTGGTGGTTGAGCAGACAACTCAGCAGATGTCTGAGGAAGGAGCTTTCTGGGCCGAGGGAACAGCCCGAGCAAAGGCCCTGAGGCAGCATCAGTCCTTCCAAAACCATCCTATCCCTGTTCTGCTTTCTCCACCGCTGTGCACGTAGACACCCCTCACCAGGACATCAGTATATCATCCATCCAGCCCACCCCATTGTCACCTGCAAGAGGGAGATGATATTTGTCTGCCTAAGTCACGAAGCCCTGGGTAAATGGGTTTGGACATGACTGCCTCCTACCACACCCAGCTTCCAGGCTCTAATAAGGGGCACAACGTTCTCACCTGGGCTCACGCCATCCTCCAACCCACACAGAGGAAGATGGAGCAAAACCTGAGTTGCTACAACCTGCTGTGAACAGCCCTGATGCAACAGGGCACGAGGGGAAGCCACAGAGGGGAAGTGACTCCTCCCGCAGAGCCCCACCCAGGCCACCCAAAGCAGAAGCCTTCCCAGTGCTCAGCTCTCAGCAAGCCTGGGGGCTGCGCAGGCAGGCAGCATGTGCTCCCTGCTGCGGAGCTATCCTGCTGTCTCAATCTGCTGGGCTGCAGGGAACATTCCAATCTGTCTGAATATCACACTTCCATTAGCATCCCAACTCCCAGCCTCTTTTGGGAAAACCCATTCATGGTCCCCAAGGGCCGGCAAGGCAGCAGGGGACGGGCAGGAATGGCTACCCCATTCATCCACTGCAAGTGCTCCAGTTTTCCAACCAGCACACTGCTGCTGCCCACGTTCTACCTGTGTGATGGCATTTGGGCACAACACCCCATCCTAGGCACAGGCACAGCAAATAGGAAGCCTGCTGTTCCCTCCCATACCGCACCCAGAGCAGACATCACTAGTGGAGCACAGATCTCCTGCAGAGTTGCCTCTGTGCTGTTAGTTTCTCTCTCCTGGTTATCCTCTATACCCATAACCTGGTCTCAAATCCCAGCTTCTCCTCACTCTTTTGGGCCCCTCAGTTTATTTCTTTACCCCTGGAAGAATGGGGTCATCCGAGTGGGATTACACCAGGGATTTGCTGCGTCAGTGGCTTGACGTATGATTGTTGCAGGGCTTTTGCGGTGCTGGGGATGGAACACAGGGCCGGTGCTGTACCACTGAGCTACACCCCAGCCTGGGACCCAGAATCTGAGCCACCAGGTCCCTATTGCAGTGCTGTCCTGGGTTGGAAAGGATATTCAGCAACTTCCCTGGCTTCTACCCCCAGGTGCCAGGAGCATCCTGCCTCCCTCGGGTTGTGATAACCCAAAACACCTCCAGCCACTGCCCAATGTCCCCTAGGCACACTGCTCCTGGTAAGAAAACAGACACTAGAGCCACTCTCCGGCTTCCCATGCTGGCTCGCTCGTTGCTGTGTGTCCCTTGCAGCCTCTCTGTGTCTCGGCTCCTCTCAGGAATGGGGACATTCCAGGGCCCCAGCTGCTCAGAAGCTCAGGTCTAGAGCTTCTTTCGGGTGTGACGGAAATGTCCCTAAGTTCCACCACAGATGGCAACTGTGACTTGCTAAGCCCACCCCCACCAAACGTTCTGTGAGTGAGTGGGAGGACAGTGTGCAAATCATATCTCAATAAGCTGCCACCCCAACAGCCGAACGCAAAGGCGCCTGCCTGGAGGGCTACAGGAGCCCCCAGAAGTGGGGACAAGGGCCTCCAGAGCCCCAGCCCTGCTGGCCCCCCAAACCGCACCCGCAGGGGCCTGCATGATGGCAGCTGGGAGGAAAAGCCCAGAGCGACCGACCGGATGGAGGTGGCTGGGAACAGGACCCACGTCGGATGGCATTTCCCGCCAGAATGTCCAGACAAAGCAAACCGAGTCATGGGCCCCAGGATGCAGGGCGGGGCGGCTGGCTGTCCAAAGGCCCCTGTGTGGCCCTGCGCAGGACAATGGGTGGAATGTGGCCTCCTCTCCACTGGGCTGACATTTGACATCTGAAGACAATGACTTTCAAGAGGTTTTTTTCCTATCTCCCCAAACAATTGTCCCTGGCAGGCCTGGCGGTGGCCCTCACTCTCGAAGGATTGTGCTGGGACCTGGGAACAATGCACAGGGGGGCAGAACGTAAAAATAGCAGCACTCAGGAACCGTGGGGTGTGGCGTCCCATTTCATTTTCCCAGTGCCCACTCACACCCCAGGGAGGGAACCGGGGTGCGAGAGCGGCCACCAAGAGCAGGGCCAGTCTCAGGAGATGGCAGCAATAGCAGCCTGGGGTCCCTCTGCTTCCCGAGCATTGCTTCACCCCGACAACCTCACCCCCACTTCACAGAAAAGGAGACTGAGGTTCTCGGTGGCTGACGCAGCAGCCCCGCAGCACACTGCCAAGTGGACAGAGCCGGGCTCTGACCTTGCGGCATCAGAGGCCAGGTGCTGACCACCTGCTGCATCCACTCTGACCCAGTCTTGTGCCCTTTGCTTCACTGATCATTTGTTTCCTACCCAAACCAGGCCACATCATGGGTCTGATCCCAGAGCTCCACGGGGGAAGGTACCTTAGTCCCCGGGGTCCAGCTCTGGGCCTGGCTGCCTAGGCTCAGATGAAGGGAGGGACCCATGCCTAGGAGCCGCAAGACAGAGGAGCCTGGAGCCTGCAGACATCTGGGGCTCTCTGAGAGGCCCCACCAGCCTTGGACCCAAAGACCCCTTGGACCCATGTCCCCAAGGAATCTGCAACCACGCTATCTTCCACAGCAAAGGGGACCTCACAGATGGGGTTCCGGAGAGGATCCTGGAATGGGAAGCGTACCCTGGGTTACCAGGGGCGCCAAGTGCCGTCGCAAGGACCTTTATAAGTAAAAGGAAGAGGCAGGAGGGTGAGGGTCTCAGTCAGAGAAGGATGCAAGAGGCCACGTGGCTAGAAGAAAGGGAAGCCAGGGATGGCGGGGTGCCTGCCACGGAGGACCTGCTGCCCTGCACAGCTCTCCACGCACCTGGACACGCTGCACCCGCGCTCCACTCTCTGCTCCCCCTTCATATGAGGGGTCCCCCAAGGTGTCCAGCTCTGGGCAAAGGGAGTCAGGCCCACACATCCTCACTGCTCCCACTCCCAGGCCACAGGGGTTTGCAAGGGAGGCTTTCACCGTTCCCACCCTGGGGACTGGACCAGGGCTAGGGACCCTGAGCAGGGAGGGCAGAGGTGACAGAGGGGCACTCAGGAGCCTCGCCAAACAAGGGCCCTAAGAGCTGTCTCCAAGAGCCAGAACGTGGGGGTCCCCACAACAGACAAGCCCAATTCAAGTCCCACTGACCAGTGGGCAAGGGTATGTGAGTCTCTGAGCCTCAGTTTCCTCTCCTATAAAACAGACCCTCACACACCTGTCCCAGAAGACAGACCCCCATGACCAACCTCAACCTCAGCATCATTCATGCCAGACAGAATCCCAGCCTGTAAATTACTGTCACCAATGCTATTTTTATCTGTCAGCACATCCTGATAAAAGAACCCCCACACACACAAATACAAATCACATTGTACTTGCCTGACATTTCCCCAAAACTGTGTGCCTAACTCTACTCTGGCCATACCATATAGTGTGCCTTTCCTAAGACAGTCCAGGCTCCCACCCCAGGGCCTTTACACATGCTAGTCCCACTCTCTTCATGGTAAAAGAGTTCAGATGTAACTTCTTCAGACATCCTACTAACCACCCTGGCTGAAACATCCTCTCCCAGCCCCTGCCATCATTCTCTTGCATACCCCCTGCTTTGACTCCTGTGAAGCAGAGGTCACAATCTCAATGTCAATTTGCACATAGTACCCATGAAATGTCCTTCTCTCCACTGGGGCTCCCTAGGGCAAGGATGTCTGTCTGTCTGGTTTACTGCTGTGCCCACAGCACTGAGAAGCAGGTGAGGCAGATATAAGATGCTCAAGATCTGAGGAGGACAGTGGGAGCCTCAGGAACCTCCAAGGGTTCATTTGTACATCTGTATCACAGGGTAAATAAGATCCTCAGTCACGTAGGGTTCTTTTGAGCATTAAGGGGAACACTACGCTAAGCGTACAGTATTTGACACAGGGAAAGGAACGTGATAAAAACTCAAACTTTAAAAATCCCCAGTGTCCACCAGCAGAACGAATGAGTAAACTGTGGCACATCCACACCACAGAGCTCACGCAGCGACCAGAAGAAAAGCACTGATCGGCAGCGGCACAAGGTGTCTCCAAGCTGGTGCCCTGACAGAGGCAGCCAGACACGGGGGCAAACAGTGGGCAGGGCCACTGCAGGTTCAAGGACAGCAGGACTTGCCTGGGTGATGGAGGTAAGGGCGGGGCACTGTCTGGCCGGGGCATGAGGGGGCTGCTGGGAGCAGATGTTCTACGCTGTCCCCCAGTGGTGGCGCACAGCACACCTGCGTGCACGCGCATCACCATAGTAATGAGACCACAACAGACAGGATCGCCCCGTCCCCCTGGCTCATCTTCCTGTCCATGTATGGTGACTCGGGCCGAGGCCCTGCCAGCCAGCCCGTAGCTGGGGGCAGACCAGTCCCCCACCCTCCCTTCCCCAGCTCCCAGTGCCCCCAGCCCCGCGTCCAGGAGGCCCTGGCTTCCATGGGGCCTGTTGCCGGCAGACCAGCTGCCCTCCCCACACATCCCCTCCAAGAAGACGTGCGAACAGGAAGCCAGCATCTGCTCTCAGCTTCTGGGGCAAACAGGAAAAAGGTTGGGTAGTAGTGTCAGGGAGGCAGAGGCAGGGGGCCCCACAGGATGAGACGAGCTCTAAGCACAGGATCTTCCGGGTGTGGGGTGGGTCTCCTCTGCACACACCGATATCCGCCAACATTCCTCTACGGCTGCTCTTGAGAGGTCTTCAGGAGCCCAGCGCCAGCCAGGAGTAAGCATGTCCCCCACATCAAAGGCACAGCCACAGCACATCACTTCCCGGCTTAGAACCCTCCGCCAGTGAGTGCCCCAGTCAGAATAAAAACACACTTGCTCCAAACCACAGCCTTCAAAGCCCTTCTTGACCTCGCCTTCACCCCGGCTGAGTCCCCTCTCCTCTCACACACCAGCCCGTGGATGGCCCAGGAAAACATCTGGCAGGCTCCTGCCACGGGGTCTTTGTACTGGCTGCCCCCTCTGTCTCTTCCCAGGTATCCACATGGCCTGTTCAGGTCTTCGCTCAGACACTGGATCCTCCGTGCAGCCCAGCCCGCCACCTCTGCCCAGGACCCCCCCACACACACACCCTGCAACAGGCAAGCTCTGGCTGGACAGAAATGACAAGCGATGGGAAAGAGGAGACACAGATGGCAAGCCTCTGGTGTCTAAAGCCACTGTGGGGTGGCCTCTTAGGCTCCACTGGGCACTTGGTGGAAATGTCAGTTCCCGGCCCTGATACTCAGAGGTTCTACATCAATAGGACGAAGGGCCTAGGCATCAGCCTTCTTCGTTCTGTGGGGTTGAGGACATACAGCTGCCTTTTATCACGGAAACTAAGAAATCCCAGCAAGAACACTGGATGCTGCGTCCGACAGCGCTGCGCTCCTGTTCCCGAGGGTCGCCCTCTCTGGCTCGCTTCTGCGGCTCTCAGCCTGGCCCTTGTGGATACTATGTGGCACAGTGTGTCCCATTGTGCGTCTATGGTAGCTGAGGGGCTGGGCATGGTGCACATCCCAAACCAAGTCCCCCTCTCTGGACAGTAGTCCGCTTCCACCTGCAGTGTTTGCAGGCTGCGGCGCCCTGTACCGGAGGGCACCCTGGCTGGCGCCCCAGGCTCAGCTCCCCGGCTCACGCTTGGCCTTGGCCTCCAGCCGCAGTGCTGGGTCACCATCTGGGAGGCTCTTGCTGTCCCTGCTGGATGCTTCTCCAAAGGGCTGGCACCAACTTACTGCTCTAAAACGATGCCAAAAGCAACAGGTGGAGCCTCATCACCGCGAGCCACTCAGCACCGGCAGCGAAGCGCTGGGACCTCATGCCCTGCACCGTGTCCCTGGGGTGGGGAGGCGCCAGGCCCAGCGTCCTGGGAGTGCTGGGCAAGCATGGTATGTGATTACTTCCACCTGCACTGGACTGGGCTAAAAAGTGATTTGTCCAACCACATCACTGAGCAAAACTGGTTCCAGAAAGCCAGACTGAGCTTCTTGGGGGGCACAGGTGTGGCCCGGCAGAGGGTCCACACTTCAAAAATAGAGCTAGGGGGGTCATCAGCCTGTGTTCTATGGCAGAGCAATTCCTAGCAGTGAGACCTGCCCTGTCACCGTGACTTTGGGTGACCCGTGTCTTTGGCCACACTGGACCCTGCCTGGGGCTGAGGCTTCGGAATCCAGCAGAGAACTAAGGGCTGAATGAAAGCCGAGTCTGCAGACGGGGAGGGGGGATCACCAGAGGTCAGCACCTCAGGGTCCCTAGTACTGCCCCAGATCCCAGCCATGGGACACGGCCAGGCTCAGAGCAAACATCCCAGTTCCTTTTTCTCTCGGGGAACTTCCCACCGCGTGAAGCTGAAAAGGAAGTCGGCAGCGCTGATCAGGCCAGGACTGCTGAAGAAAGAGGAAGAGGTGTCCACAGCTGCCTGCCACGGCCAGCAGGGATGGCCTCGGGGCCGAACGCCAAAGCAGACAGAGAAGCTGTCTGGAGGAGTCGGATGAGCCCGCTCAGAGACCGTGAGTCCACGAGCAGGTCACTACTGTCCCTGGCCTCGGTTTTAGTCATGGGTAACACGGGCAGAACAGAACCTGTCCACGGCTATGAAGAATGCTTAATGCAGAGAGGCCGCAGGAGATGCTGGCTGCCACAGGGCCCAGCGCCCAGCAGGTGTGCCACAAATGCCCCCAACCATATCGAATCCAAGCTTTTCATCCACACCCCACCACAGCCTCCTCTGGCTAAGTGGGGGCCCGGCCCAATGGCCCCCAGGTGCCCCACGATGGCCCCTTTCCTGATCACCGCCAGCCATGTAATGCACCAGCAACATCGCCCGCACAGGGAAGAACCAGCAACTGTCCTGGGATGGGAGCTTTGCACGCTCAATCATGCGTTCATTCAACAAACGTTTATTAGTAAGCCAGGCATGGTGGCGCACACCTGTGACCCTAGTGACTCAGGAGGCGGAGCCAGGAGAATCACAAGTTCAAGGCCAGAGGCAGCCAGTGTAACTTAGCAACACCCTGACTCAAGATAAACATAAAAACAGGACTGGGGGCCCAGCCCAGGGGCACAGAACTTCCAAAGTACGCACAAGGCCCTGGGTACAACCCCCAAGTACTATGAAAAGAAGAGACGAAAAGAAAAGAGAAAACAACTGTTTATTGGAGAGGTGACGTATGTTTACTGGAGAGGTGACATATGAACTGAGACCTAAATGAAGTAGGGGAACAAGCCCTGTGGACACCTAGGGAGACGGTTCCAGGCAGAGAAGAGTGTGCACAGAAGCACTAAGGCAGCAGTGAACCCACTGGGTTCACAGGACAGCAAGGAGGCTGGTGAGGCCAAATGCAAGGGGGAGAGGAGAGACCGAAGCCAGATCCACAAAGAGGCCCAACGTGCACCACCTGCAGGCCGCTGAGGGGCCTTGGGCCTCCCTCTGGGTAAGGTGAGAGCCACAGAGGGTTCTGAACAGGGGCAGGACAGGACCTGACATGGTTCCCACAAGAGAGTCAGTAGTGGGGGAGCCCAGGCGGTGAGGATGGGCAGTAGGGTGGGGTGTAGTGGGGGGTCAGATCCTAGAATATTCTGAAGGCAGAGTCTACAAGGTTTATTATATCTGGAGAAGAGAAAGAAGCTGAGGCCACCTCCGTGGTTTCTGGCCCACGACACTGATAGGACCCATTTACTTTGACCAAGACAGGAAAGACTGCGGTTTAAGGAGTAGGAAGAGTGAGAGTTCAGCCTGGGGTATTTTAAGTGGCAGCCCTCATGCCAGCCAATCTGGGAGGAACGTGGGCCACTGGTCAGCAAAGGCTCCCAGGAGAGGCCATGAACCGCAAGGGCACTGTGCACTAGAAGGGATTCTGGGCAACGTGACCCAGGCAGGTGCATTGAGGTTAGGCTGCCTGGAGGAGGCGTCTCGGAGCTGAGGCCAGAGGCTGAACAGTGGAGATGAGCTGGTGGGGGGCTGAAGAGGGGGTGCAGCCAATTTTCTCATCACCCCTACTTGGCAGCCCCTGGGGACCAAGCCCAGGAATGAAGGCACACAGTTTCTGGGATCCAGAGCTCTGGATGGAGCAGAGCTGGGCTCAAATCCCAGTGGCACCGTGATCCTCAGTGGGACAGAGTGTCTGCTCCCCTGAGCTAAAGCTACAGGCCAGCTGGGCTGCAGGGCCTCCCGCCCCTCCGCTGCCCTGACCCTGGCCTGGCGCAGGCCACCCTGCGGGGCATTTCCACCAGGTCGAGGGCTGCGGCTCGCATGAGGCCATGTGCAGGCCACTGCCCTGGGACCGCGCAGCAGGCAGGGGCAGGCAGTAGACCGAGTTCATTATCAGCCCTGGGCAGCCGCCCTGCCGCCTGCTCTCCTCCAAGCCTGGCCACCACGGGAACGCAGTGCGTCTACAACGTCACTCGTCCCCTCCCTCAGCACCTACGCAGGACCAGGCCTAGTACTCAGGAACTTGAACCAGAGGGAAAGCAACACTCCCGCACTCAGTGAGAGGGTGGATGGGGACAAGGCAGAAAGCAAACAAGGTCACCCTGGAGGAGCACAAGGAAGACAACCAAGAGAGGAGGGAGAAAGGAGGCAGGCACTACAGTGAGCGGGGGCCAGGAATGACCTCTCTGATAAGGGGACATCCAAGCAGGGACCGGATGACGAAAGTGAACCATGGGACATCAGGGATGCCAGAGAGGGCCCGGCCCAGCCCATGGCATAGCAAGTACAAAGGCCCTGTGGCAGGCACCCACCCAGTGTGTGTGAGCACCACCGTGGCTGGAGCAGCCAGTGAGGAGGACAAGGACTGGAAACCCTGATGGGGGTGGCAGGGGGTATCCTGAGATTCAAGCAGAGGGAACCCAGAGGCCACACCCCACGGGAAGGAGACAGGACCACCCACTCAGCATGGTGGGAAGGGCCTGTGGCAGGAGGGTTGTGTGTCCCAGTTGAGAGCAGCCCCATCTCCCCGACTCCACAGCAGACGCAACCCTCCCTCACCTCCCCAGCCTTAAACGTCCCCATCTGTGAAACAGGGCCCTGCGACCTGCCCAGCCTAAGGACTGGGGGTCTAAGGAAGAACATGGCTGAGACCCTGAAGCTGGCAGCGGGGTCACCCAGACCCCAACCTCAGGGCTGCTCAAAGCCCGGCACCTCACTATCCCCCAACATCTGCAATAAGAGAAACATGCAGCCCCCAGGGACCTAGCCACCCCCCCAGCCCAAAGCAGGCTCTGTGGGAGCTGAGGTGTCCGAGGAGGTAGCGCCTGGCAACCAGACGCCTGCCTAGCAACCGTGGGATGGGATCGCAGGGGGCTCCCATGGCAACCGCAGCTGGAGCCCCGGGGCTGCTGCCGCTTTGGAGGGAGTGGGGCGGGGGTTCCCAGGCTCTGCACTAAATCAGCACAGCTCCCGGGGCCTCAGAAAGCCCAGCGGGTCCCAGTGCCTGGGCTTGGCAGGAAGGCCCTGGGGCCCAGAAAGTGCCCTGGGCCAGGCCTGAGGGGTTCCCGGGGTGTCTCTAGTGACGCAGACTCCTCTCTGGGATGAGGCCGCTGTCTACTACACAGGGACATGCGTGAATTCCGCACAAAACATGAAAATAACAGCAGTGGGCACTTAGTTTGCACCGGGCTCTGTGCTACAGCTCTGTGAGCGGCTAGCTCACTAAATCCCCCCATAGCCTCCTAAGGCCACTATCATTATTACTGTTACCAGCCCCACACACGTGGTAAAACACATAAAACTCTATGCTGCTGTCGTTGTTGTTCAGTGCCATCAAGTCAGTTCTGACTCATAGCAACCCTATGTATAACAGAATGAAACACTCCCCGACACTGTGCCATGCCCAGCACTATGTCAGTGCTTCTCTGCTATTCATAATTTTTGATGGCTGATTGTTTCAGGAGTGGGCTGCCAGGTCCTTGTCCCATTTTTGCAGTGCTGGGGATTAAACCCAGGGCCTCAGAGCGCACAGAGTAAGCACTCCACCAACTGAGCCAACTATCATCCTCCAAGACAAAGGACGAGGACTCCTTGGAGATGGCTTGATTCCAGGACAGGGGCAGGGGAAATACAAGAGGAGCCTGGAACGTTTTGTGATGCCAATCAGTGAAGAAATACTGAGAAGAAAGAGAAAGAAGAGGGGAAAAATCAAGGAAGGCAAGCCACAAGAGTGCACGGGTCAGCCAGAAAGAAGGCCATGGATGGCCAAAGTCAGAAAAACTTGAACCAAACAGATAATGACACGAACAAAAAACATGCCGGCCATGGTTGCATGCAGGATGCGTGGCAGAGGGAACTTAGGCTGGTGTGTAAGTGACCATTAAATAAGGGGTCCGTGGGGAGCTGGTGAGGGTGGAGGTTTGGAAGGCAGAACAGTGAGCCTCACCCCGGGATGGGGTGCTGGGGACACAGAGCGAGGAGTGACTCCCCGTTTCTGGCCTGTGCAGTGGGAGGCAGGTGCTGCCACGAGCCGGGATGGGAAGGTCAGGGGGCAGTCGGCTTCGAGGGTGAGCTGAGGGATTCAGTTTGGCATGCACTGAGTCTAGATGTCATTAGGTAGCCAGGTGGCAACAGCAAGGAGGCAGTGGCCAGACAAGCGTGAAATCTGGAGAGGATGGTGACAGGTACACACGTGGGACGGCCGGCACGCCATGGCAGGCAGAGGCCAGGAGGCAGTGGGTAAATGGGCAAAAACAGGCAAAGGATTGGAGCCAAGGCACAGAGGGGAAGCCAGGAGCCCACACACCCCAGGACCAGGCCTCAATGGTCCGTTGCTTGTTTCAGAAGTGACACCTGTCTGCAATATCCTCCAGAACAGAGGCATAGCCCAAAATGCCCCTTGGTATCCATCCCTCTGCCATGTTCCCCAAGGGAGAAAGGCCATCATCCCCAAAATACTCCGAACAAGCCAGGCGTAGTGACACACATCTGTAATCCCAGCATTCTGGAGGCAGAGGCAGGACGATGGCGAGTGTGAAGCCAGCCTGGGCTATGTCATGATACCCTAACTCAAGAAAAAAAAAAAAAAGAAACTCACCCTGCTCTGCCTCCCTGCCATCAACGCCAATCACTATCCCAAAGACAATACCAACCAACTGCCATCAACTCAAAAGACCAGAACCTAGAAAGATCAAAATCACTAAGGTCTAAAATCCCCAATGTTAAAATCCTGAAAGCCAAAGTCCCTAAAACTTCAACTCCCATGGAAAAAATGCCTCTATAAGAGGGGTAGATAACAGGACCCCAGGGAGGGGATCAGTGCTTTCTGGGTGGTTACAGGACCGCTGTCACATTATTCCACTGCGACTATTCTGTCTTTTCCCACACAGCACTATGCCTGCCTTCAAAAAACACCCTTCACCCGAGAATAAAAAGACTGTGGAAGGTGGGATGAGAAGAGTCGATGTAGAGAGATAAAGGGGGAGGGGATAATCTCAATGTAAACAATGCAACTTTATGAGTACATTGGAAAAATAAGGGAATATAATGCAATATGTATTTTACTATGTATTAGCCATAAGGCTCCATAAACATTGTGGGTTGATGAAAGTGTTGCCAGAAGTGACATAATGGGTCCATAATGGAAAAAGCCAATGCTGTATTACTCTGTACCCCACCATCATTTACAAATAAAGGGAGATTGAAAAAAAAAAAAAAGATTTCCTCAAGCTCAGTCATCTTCTATACCAAAGACACTGGCTGGTTCAGAGCTTCCTTCAAGGTTACAGAACAGCATGCGGTGAGGCCTTGTTGATCAGGGATTTGTCTTTTGAAGAAGATGGAATTCTTGTACTGATCACTAAATCTAACACAACTCGTGCTTGCTCCGCTCTGGCCAGTGGATGCCCCTCTCTAAACTGTCCCCACTGTCTTAGCAAATATAAGCAATTCATGCCCAGCTGGTTCTGAAAATTCCAGAACTTAACAACTCATTTATGTATTCGTGACTAGAAAAAGTGAAGTCCTCTACACATGCCTGTATGAAGATTGAGTGGGTTTTGCAGAAGAAAATGGATTTCACTGGAATCCCCAAACCACAATGACAGATGTGGAGAATTCAGTATGAGTGAATTTCAAGGTGTTACCCATAAAGCTGGTTTTTTCCATTTGGTGAAAAATTCAGATGAGTGAATTAGCCATGAAATACGATGATGCAAGCTCCAGTTTCAAATGCACATTTGCCTGCATGGGCGCTCCTACCATTTGATGAACTTCCAGGAGCTTTTAGTGAATAACAGTCGCATTTGCTGAAGAAGCCACACAGTTATGGACTGGCTTGCAAATAATTACATGCATGTAAAATAAGAAGCCCCCACACGTCTGTCAGTTTGCCACACTGTGGGGGCTCGTGTGTTGCGATGAGGCTGAGAGCTCTGCCACTGGTACCTCAGATATGAGCAAGGTTACCCATGGTGGACAGGTTTTCAGCTGAGCTTCCAGACTAAGACAGACTAGGGAGTAGGACCTGGCGAGCCACTCCCGAAACAACTAGCTATTGAAAACCCTATGAACAGCAAAGAAACACTGTCAGATACAGCGCCGGAAAACGAGTCCCCCAGGTTGGAAGGTACTCAAAAGACTACTGGGGAAGAGTTGTCTCCTCAAAGTAGAGTCTACCGTGATGACGGAAATGGAGTAAAGCCCCAGGGACCTCCATTTGCTGATGTGGCACGACTCAAAATGAAGAGAAACCACTGTAAACATCCATTAATAATTGGAACATAGAATGTACATAGTATGAATCTAAGAAAATTAGAAACCATTAAAAGAGAAATGGAGCACATAAACATTGCCATTCTAGGCATCAGTGAGCTAAAATGGACGGGCATAGGCCATTTTGAGTCAGACAATCATATGGTCTACTATGCTGGGAATGATAAACTAAAAGAGAAATGGGGTTGCATTCATCATCAAAAAAGACATTTCAAGATCTGTCATAAAATACAATGTTGTCAGTGATAGAATAATATCCACACGCCTACAAGGAAGGCCAGTTAATATGACTATTATTCAAACTTACGCACCCACCACTAAGGCCACAAATGAAGAAAGGGAAGACTTCTATCAGCTTCTGCAATCTGAAATAGATCAAACATGCAATCAAGACATACTGATAATCACTGGTGACTGGAATACAAAGGTTGGAAACAAAGAAGGCGGCTCAGTAGTTGGAAAATATGGTCTTGGTGACAGAAATGAAGCTGGAGATCACATGATAGAATTTTGTCAGACCAATGACCTTTTCATTACAAATACATTTTTTCAACAACATAAACAGAGACTATACACATGGACTTCACCAGATGGAACATACAGGAATCAAATTGACTACATATGTGGAAAGAGACGATGGAAAAGCTCTATACAAAATGTCAAAACAAGACCAGGTGCTGACTGTGGATCAGACCATCAACTTCTTATATGCAAGTTCAAACTGAAGCTGAACAAAATTAGAATACGTATACGAGAGCCACGGTATAACCTTGAGTATATCCCACGTGAGTTCAGAAACTACCTCAAAAATAGGTTTAATGCATTAGACACAAATGATAGGAGACCAGAAGAGTTGTGGCATGACATAAAAGATGTCATTCAAGAAGGAAGCAAAAAGTTCTTAAAAAGACAAGAAAAAAAGAAAAGACCAAATTACATGTCAAAAGAGACACTGGACCTTGCCCTCGAACTTTGAGCAGGTAAAGCAAATGGAAGACATTTAGTTAAGGAACTAAACAGAAGATTTCAGAAGGCAGCTCGAGAAGACAAAAACAATATTATAATGACATGTGCAAGGAGCTGGAGGCAGAAAACCAAAAGGGAAGAACACACTCTGTGTTTCTCAAGCTTAAGGAGGTAAAGAAAAAATTCAAGCCTCGAGTGGCAGTAGTGAAAGATTCTACAGGGAAAATATTAAATGATGCAGGAAACATCAAAAGAAGATGGGAAGAATACACAGAGTCATTATACAAGAAAGAATTGGTAGATGACCAACCATTCCAAGAGGTTGCATATGAAGAGAAACCAATGGTGTTGAAGGACAAAGTAGAAACTGCCTTGAAAGAACTGGTGAAACACAAGGCTCCAGGAATTGATGGCATACCAATAGAGATGTTTCAACAAACAGATGCAGCACTGGAGGTGTTAACATGTTTGTGCCAACGGGTTTGGGAAACAGCTACTTGGCCAACTGACTGGAAGAGATCCATATTTGTGTCTATTCCCAAAAAAGGGGATCCAACTGAATGTGTAAACTATCAGACAATATCATTAATATCGCACACAAGCAAAATTCTAGTCAAGATCATTCAGAAGCAACTGCAGCAGTATATAGATGGGGAATCATTGCTGATGTCAGGTAGATATTAGCTGAAAGCAGAGAAAATCAGAAAGATGTCTATCTATGTTTTATTGACTATGCAAAGGCATTTGATTGTGTGGATCATAAAAAATTATGGATAACACTTCGGAAAATGGGAATACCATAATACCTAATTGTGCTCATGAGAAATCTGTACATGAACCAGGAGGCAGTTGTTCGAACAGAACAAGGAAACACTGTCTGGTTTAAAGTTGAGAAAGGTGTGCATCAGTGTTGTATACTTTCACCCTATCTCTTCAATTTATACACTGAGCAAATAATCCGAGAAGCTGGACTTTAATGAGGAAGAACTCGACATCAAGATTGGAGGAAGACTCATTAACAACCTGCATTATGCAGATGACGCAACTCTGCTTGCTGAAAGTGAAGAGGTTTTAAAACATTTACTGATGAAGATCAAAGATCATAGCCTTCAATATGGGTTACAACTAAACATCAACAAAACAAAAATCCTTACGACTGGGTCAGCACGCAACTTCACAATAAATGGAGAAAAGATTGAGGTTGTCCAAGATTTTGCTTTGCTTGGCTCTATAATCAACCCCCCCC